>CAUYRH010110780.1:0-13435 GCA_963574655.1 Perodicticus potto | reverse complement strand
AATGTTTATTGCAGCCCAATTCATAAGTGCTAAGTTGTGGCAGAAGCCCAAGTGCCCATCGACCCACGAATGGATTAATAAATTGTGGTACATGTATACCATGGAATACTATGCAGCCTTAAACAAAGATGGAGACTTTACCTCTTTCATGTTTACATGGATGGAGCTGGAACATATTCTTCTTAGCAAAGTATCTCAAGAATGGAAGAAAAAGATCCAATGTACTCAGCCCTACTGTGAAGCTAATTTATAGCTTTCATATGAAGGCTAAAACCCAATTATAGAACAAGAATATGGGGAAAAGGGCAAGGGAGGGTAGGGGAGGGGAGAGGATGGGTGGAGGGAGGGTAATTGGTGAGACCACACCTATGGTGCATCTTAGAGGGGTACAGGTGAAACTTACTAAATGCAGAATACAAATGTCTTCATACAATAACTAAGAAAGTGCAGAATATAAATGTCTTCATATAGTGATTAAGAAAGTGCCATGAAGGCTATGTTAAACAGTTTGATGAAAATATTTCAGATAGTATATGAAGGGTGGTGCCTGTGGCTCAACGGAGTAGGGCGCCAGCCCCATATGCTGGAGGTGGTGGGTTCATACCCAGCCCTGGCCAAAAACTGCAAAAAACCCCCAAACAAACAAACAAACAAAAAAACAGATTGTATATGAAGTCAGCACACTGTGCCCCATGATTGCACTAATATACACAATTATCATTTAATAAGAATAAAATAAAAATAAAAAAACCAAGTGATTGTATTGATAATAATTATCATGAAAACAGACACGTCCACAGTTTATAATTCTTTTCTATCCATATACTCACTCATCATTGGATCATTTAATAAATATTTACTGAGCACTTGCTATGTGTCTAGAAAAGGGAATATAACTGTGACCCAAATAGGCTACAATTCCTGCTCTGATTAAACAAACAGTTTTACGTGTCTTGAGGATGTAGAGGAACCATAATATCATTGATTAGATGCATGGACTTTGGGGACAGCCATCAAGTCCTGGCTTGGTGACTTCCTAGCCATATAGGACAAGTTGCTTTATCTCAATTAACCTCACTTTTTTTCCCCTGTGAAATGGGCTTAAGAAGAGCATTTGCCCTGTAGGAGTATTGTGAGAATTTAGCTAAGGTGATACTATCCAGGCAGGCAGCCATAAGTGCTCTATAAATGGTACCTGATATTATTAGCACTCCTTAGAGCATCTCTGAGGGAAGCATGTCAGTGTTCCCTGTCCCATTTTACAGATGATGAGTTGGCCTCAGAGAGGTTGAGTGACTTTGCTCAAGATCACATAGATGGAGGATTTGCACCCCAGTCTTTTGACTCTGTAACTCACTGTTCATCTGAAATTCCAGAAGAGATAGTTCCTCTGAGAGAAACCACCGGCTGGGCCTCACCCTAGTTATAGGTTGCTTCCTTAGCCATTGGGGTATTCTCTTCTCTTCCTACAACATTATTCTCCTTTATCAGCAAATCAATTTTTGTAATAGAGTTTGTTTTTTTTGGACTAGTTTTAGATTTACAGAAAATTTGTGACTATAATTCAGTGAGTTCCCATATACCCCACATCCAATTTCCCCTATATATCTTACATTGTTAATAGTGTGGTATGTTTCTCACAACCCTGAGACATTAAAGAAGTACAAAGTTTGTTTGGATTTCGCAGTTTTTGCCTGGGACCCCACAGCCATCACATCACACTTACTTTCTCTGTTTCTTCAGGCTCCTCTTAGCTATGACAGTCTCTCAGATTTGCCTTGTTCTGGATGACTGTGATAGTTTTGGTGAGTACTAGTCAAGTATTTGTGGGATGTCCCTCTTTTGGAATTTGCCTGATTTTTTTCCCCTCATGATTAGATTCTGGGGTAATGGATTTCTGGGAGGAAGACCACAGAGGCAAAGTGCCAATTTTTATTATGTCACATCAAGGGTACATACTTTCAAAATGACTTATGGCTGTTGTTGAACTTGATCACCTGGTTAAGGCACTGTTTGTCAGGTTTCCCCACTGTCAGTTACTGTATTTCTCCCTTTCCATACTGTGTTTTTTGGAAGGAAGTCATTATTCATAGCCTACCCTCAAGGAGTGGGATTTGTGCTCTCCTTCCCTGATAGCAAAGAACCTAAGTAAGTTGTCAGTTTTATCCTGATTTTCTTGGAGTGGAATCTACTCCAGTTTTCCATCCCTTGTGAAGCTAAGAAGAAGGGTCCAAGGCAGCCTCAATACACATCGCTGCTGGCAGGATCTACTGCCAGAAGCTTTAGGCCCTGAATAGCATCAATTATTCTGGAGAAATGTGTCCTAAAGGTAGGAGAGTCAGAGTGTTTCATTCAGGAGGGAGCAGAATTAATTAGTGAGTCTACTGGGTTAATTCATGTTCACAATTATTAATGCCAGAAGATAATGATCAATCCTGGTAACAGGGAAATGGGGAGGCCTGCATGAACAAATAAAGCCCAGGAAGCCTTGGAAATAAGAAATGTGAATGGCCTGTACATATGTGAAATAAAAATAAACATTCATTACTTATGAAAATGGTAAAGGTCAAAAAATATATAATACCTAGTGCTGTATGGGTGTAAGAAAATAGACACTTGTGTATACTGCTGGTGAGAGGGTAGTTTATCATTTGGAAGAAAAGCTTTAAAATATTTGGACTCTTTGAATTAGAAACTCAACTTTTATGAATTTATCCTGGATTATCATGTACATGGACAGAGACAAAGCTATAAGGACATTAATTATACTGTTATGTATAATAGTGAAAAATCAGAATTCTCCTGAATATTTAGTAACAAGTGATTGGTTAAATACATTTTCTTTTGTCTATGTGATAGACTGTTATGAAGCTGCTAAAACTGTCCTATAGAAGGTTTCCCAAACTGTTGGGTGGAGGTATACATGGTCAGTGCCTTACCCATATCCCCTATCTTACCACTGTATTGTATGAGGCCAGTCAATTAAGTTTGCAAACTCATCCTAGAAGTGCTACATACGTCATTGCTGAATATCACCACGGTCACCACATGGTCAAAGGGAGTACTTCAAAGGTGACCATAGTGATATTCAGCAATAAGATATGTAACATTTTTTCTAGGATGAGTGTACAAATTCAATGGTCCGACCTTGTGTTTCAGCCAGGCTCCCAACTGCCAGCATTTCTTTGCCTGAAGGCTTTCTCTAACCATTGAACTTTCTTTGCCTTCTCTGATGAAATAACATCCCTTTTACCAATATTCTCAACACACGACTGACAGGAGTTGGTCTATGATGATGGTTCTCAATTGAAGGCCAAAGTTTGTCAATGTCTGGAGATGTTTTGGTTGTCCTGACTGGGGAGGTGTGGGAGGTGCTCCTGGCATCTAGTGGGTAGGAGCCAGGGATTCTGGCAAACATCCTCAGTGCACAGGCCAGCCAGACCTGCAACAGAGAATTATTCAGCCCTGAAAGTTGTAAGCAGTGGTGCTCAGAGATGTGACTGCCAGGGAAAGATGTTCAGGCCAGGTTTATTGAAAGGGCAGGGTGACCTGCCTGGGCAGTGCAAAGATGGCCTCTACCCCTGGGGGCAGTTAGAGACCCTTTTTATATGGGGCATTAAGGAGTGGGAAAATTCCACAGCTTGCACATAAAGTTAGGGTCTTTTGGCACAAACTTCTCAGGGGGGTGGGCTAGCCAGATCCTTTGTCTTTGTCTTAGAACGAGAGGAAGAGGAGGAGGAGGAGGGGAAGGTGTTCATGTGTGTGGCTGTTAGGCAACCCCAACAAGCCCCAAATGTCAATGGCGCTCAAGTTGAGAAACTCTTGTTTACAAATATTCCAGTTTGTTTCTTTTCTAATGGGCTAACTCCGAGGTATGTGTTTACCCCAGTTCCATTGGGATTAATCTCTAGCCGCCCACAGTGGTAATTAGCCTGGCAATGCACCTTCTCTCCCCTCCCTTCCTCACCTATTGCTGTTTCTTGTACCTCTCAGATAAACTTCTTGATGTTGCATCCCTGTCTCAGCAACTGTTTATGGAAGAACTCAGAGTTAGCCAGTGTAACCATATATTTGTCGGGGGATTTCAAGGAATATCTTCCTTGTTCATCAAAGTTTGGGAACTGCTGTATACTCTAGAACCCTTTTTCTTTTTTTTTTTTTACTGGAGTCCTGGGAGTCCCACAGCAGAAGCAAATAAATCTCTTTCTTCTTTCTTTTCATTTCATTTTCTCCCTCTTTCCCTCCTTCATTCCTTCCTTCCCTCTCCTCCTCTTCCTCTTCTTCCTCCTCCTTCTCTCTCTGTGTCTCTTTCTCAAAACTTTTGGGAAATAATATATTAATGCTTTAGCTATTAAAACCTCATGGAACTAGTACTCAATTCACCTGAACGCATCTCACTAATTGTTGCTATGAATGAGTAATTAATGGAGAATTCTTCATACCCTTTCCTTCATTCTTGTCTAGCTCCTTTGAAACATTGTGGTCTTGGTGTCTGCACCCCTAGCAGAGCCCTGCTCAGAGCTGGGCTGATGCATGATTGATGAATGAATGAATTGGTGCATGGAGCAGTGACGGGCCCCAGACCTTCTCTTCTCCTCCTTTACCTTGGACCTCTCAGTTCCACATCTCAGCTCTTCCCTGACCCCAGGGGACATTCACTCCTGGCTTCGAGGACCTTCGGTTTATCTGGAAGAGAGGAATGGAGACCCACTGCTGACCTGTAACAGGTTACATTTTCTAAATACCTACTACACACCAGCCCTGTGCTGAGGACTCAATACACATCAGCTCACTTACCTCTCCTGCTAATCCTATGAGGAAGACACTGTTGTTATCATCCCAATTTGGGAGGATGTGAGGCCCAGAGAGAACAGGGCACCTGCCAAAGTCACACAGCCATCAGTTCAATGCCAGTACTATCCTGCCTGACTACATCCTATCCTTAAATCACTGTTCCGTACTGACAAGGGGTTGGAAATAGGGGAAGTGTCTTGGAGAGTGAGATGCTGCAGCTAAATGAAAAGAGGGGCAGCATGGGAAAGTGGTTAGGCTTCCAGACTCTGGAGCAAGGCTGCCTGGGCATGAATCCTAAATGCTTAGAGTTATGTGACCTTGCACACGTTACCTAACCTGTCTGTATCTCATTTTTCCCATCTATAAAATGGAGATAACTATGTACGTATCTCCTAAGGTTGTTGTGAGATAAAATGAGGTGATATCTAAAAATTTATTTTGTAAGCACTATATAAGCACTGCTTAGTAAGCACTATGTAAGTGTCAAATAAAAAATTTATGCATCTGTGTGCCAGGCGTTGTCCCTAATATCATCTCATTGAAGAAAACAGAATATAAAATTTGTGAGTGTGGGCTCTGGTATCAAACTGCCTTGCTTTGAAGCTCAGCTCTCACAAATTGCCAACTGTGTGACCTTAGGCAAGATACTGCACCTCTTTGACCTCAGTTTTCTTATCTGCAAAGTGGGGATAATAGGCTCTTCACCCTCGTGGTTGTAGTGAAGATTAGTAAAGGTTAATATGCATAGTCAAATGCTGTATCAGGAACAAACTGTCATTCATATTTAACTCATGACAATCCTAGGACATTGGTACCATTATCACCCCCATTTTGCAGGATAGGAAACTGAAGCTCAAAGGAGTGCAATCACTTGCCAAGGGTCATGCAGGTGGGAGATGGCAGCATCAGCACTGGAGTTTTTACCTGGCTGACTCCTATAACTCCACTTTGGGGGAGTGACCAGTCCCTTCCCTGTATGCTGTATCAGAACTCAGAAGGTCGTCATCATTGGCTGGGTCCAGGGGATTCCTCTGCAGACTGGAGGCTGCGGGAACTAAACAAAGCAAAAAGATAGTCATTGCAGCGCAATTGCTGTCTTGCTTAAAGTAAGCATCCTAATTAACACAGAAAACCTTTTTTGGTTACATAGCTGTAGGTGAATTCATCTTTTGGATCAATCTGCACAGGAGGCTAAACACAAATCAACAGCCACGGTGGGTGCCTTTTGGTGAAGGTATGAGTGTGGTGTTTGCTCCCTTAGGGATGCGTGAGTGGGGGAATTGACAAGCAGGGGTGTCCAACCCACCTTCTACACCTGTATGTGGATTATGTGAGAACTTTTTTGCTTATTTGTGGTGGTGGATGTCATGAAAATTATGCACAGACCTTTTCTTTCTTTGCTCATCAGCTTTTGTTAGTGTTTGTGTATTGAATGTGTGGCCCAAGACAGTTCTTTTTCTTCCAATGTGGTACAGACAAGCCAAAAGGTTGGATACCTCTGGTATAGTCAGCTTAAAATATTTTGATGTAACCCTTGGTAAAACATACATTTTATATCACAAACCAGTGCACCTCACACACACACACACACACACACACACACACACACACATACACACAAGCACACAGACTCACATATGTCTATTGCATTGAGTGGTTTTCCATTCCATTCAAAAATGCTGATTTCAATGCATTCAGTTGATTTTATGGCATGAATACGAATAAATTGCATCTTACTTGAAAAGCCTTATGCTAAACTATGGTTGCCCAACCTGTATGCTGAGACAGTCATATACACTGGGAAGATGCCCTTGAGGTGTTGCCATGGAGTTAAGGACAAATCTGTCTGCTGGAATGAGAAAGAGCCTAGCACAAGATGTTTGCAAAGTGTCACTGCTGCTTACAAGCCCTTGTCTTCCCGTTTGACCACCCCTCCCACCATCCTCCTTCTCACTAACTTCACCCTGCTACATCCAACTCTTGGCTCTTCCTGTGATACCTCAGGCACATCTACAACTCTAAGCTTTTGCCCTCAGCTGTTCCTAGTGCTCTGAACCCACTGCCTCCCAGGTCTCACTCCCTTCAGTTGTGTCTCTGCAAAGACACCAGCTTATCTACAAAACTTTCCTGTGCTGGCCCTACAAAACAGCATTCCCTACCCCCATCATTTTTACATGTTTACCTTGCTTTATTTTCTTAACAATTGTCAGTATGTAATATGTATTTATCATCTACTTCTCTCCACTCAAAAGTAAGTTGCATGATGGCAAAAAGTGGGTTTCATTCCTTCGTGTATCTCATAGTCTAAGGAGGTGGGTACCTGGCTTACCCATACTTAATAAGCTTTTGTCAGACAGTACCATGCCTACCACGTCATAAACATTTTGTAAATATCAGTGATTGTTTTATCTTAGATGTTAATTTTGTGCGGTGCATCTCTTAGGAGATCTTTTTTTAAAAAAGTCGGCTCTATTGAGAAATAATTCACATATATACAATTCATCTAATTAAAGTTTACAATTCAATGGTTTTTAGTACAGTCAGAGATATGTGCAACCATCCTCACAGTCAATTTTGAAATGTTTTTATAACCTTAAAAAGAAATCCATTACTTTAAAAAATGTTTTTATATTGATAGTTTAAAATTATATATATATATTTGTCATGTATAATATGCCTTGAAATATGTATACATTATGGAATGGCAAAATTAACCTAATTAACATGGATTACCTCACATACTTATTTTTGTGTGGTGAGGATGCTTAAAATCTAATTTCTTATCAATTTTCAAGAATATGTGTATAAGGCATAGATATTAACTATAATCATCATGTTGTACAATAGGTCTCTTGCACTTATTCTTCTCATCTAACTAAAATGTTATATACTTTAACCAACATCTGGCTAAACGCCACCCCATCCCAGTTCTTGGTAAGTATTATTGTCTACTTCTGTGAATTCAACTTTTTTAGATTTCACATATATGTGTGTATATGTAATGTCCTCCAGACTTTTCCCATGCTGTCTCAAGTGAGAGGATTTTCTTCTTTTTAAAGACTGACTAGCATTCCATTGTGTATACAACATTGTACCTCATTTTCTTTCTCCATTCATCTACCCATGGGCATTTGGGTGGATTTCATATCTTGGTTACTGTGAGGAAAGCTGCAATGAACATGGAAATGAAGATGTATCTTTAACATGGTTTAATTTCTCTTGGAAATAGAGCCAGTAGTGGGATTGCTAGATCATATGGTAGTTCTATTTCTAATTTTTTGGGGAACCTCCATTTTTTCCCCATAATGCCATATTAATTCACACCCCTACCAACAATGTACAAATATCCGCTTTTCTTCTCATCCTCTCCAACACTTGTTATCATTCATCTTTTCAATAATAATTATTCTAACAAGTGCGAGGTAATACCTCATTGTAGTTTTAGTTTGAATTTCTCTGATGACTAGTGATTTTGAACATTTTATAATATACCTATTAGCTATTTGCATGTCTTTTTTTGAGAAATGTCTGTTCATATGCTTTGTACCTTTTAAAATCATATTATTTTTTCTTCCTAGTGAGTTGCTTGAGTCTCATATATTTTGAGTATTAACATCTTACCCGATAAGTCATTTGCAACTATTTTCTCTCATCTGTTGATTGTTTCTTTAGTTGTACAGAGCATTCTAGTTTGATATAGTCCCATTTGTCTGCTTTTTGCTTTTATTGTCTGTGCTTTGGTGTTTATCTTCAAAAAATTATTTACCCAGGTCAATGTCATGGAACTTTCCACCTAGGCGTTCTTCTATTTATTTTACAGCAAAACCTCATATTTTGTAGCTCTCACCTCCCCAAACCCCACCTCCCTAGCCATAAGCAATCACTAATCTACTTTTTTTTGTTCCTGTAGATTTGCCTTTTCTGGTCATTTTAAATGGAATCATATAATAGGAGGTTTGTTGTGACTAGCTTCTTTCACTTGGTTTAATGTTTTCAAGATTCATCTATGTTTTAGCATGTATCAAAATTTTGTTTCCTTCTACAATCAAAACACAAACTATATTTTTTTCATCCTTCCATCAGTTGATGGACATTTGAGCTGTTTCCACTTTTTGTGTATTATGAATAATGCTTCTATAAAGATTCCTGTGCAGGTTTTTGTGTGGACATGTATTTTTATTTTTCCTGGTTAGAGATGTAGGGTAGAATTGCTGGCTCATATAATACCTCTATGTTTAACTGTTTGGAGAACAACCAGGCTATTTTCCAAGGTGGCTGCACCATTTCATTTTACATTCTCATCAGCAGTGTTTAACGGATCCAATCTCTTCACATCTCTGTCAATATTGTTATATGCAACTTCTTAATTTTAGCCAATCCTAGTAAGTGTAAAGTTGTATCTCATTGTAGTTTTGATTTGCATCTCCCTGATGACTAGTGATGTTCAGTGTATTTTTATGTGCTTATTTTTCATTTGCATACCTTTTAAAAAAATTGTCTTTTTATTAAATCATAACTTTGTACATTGATACATTTATGGGGTTCAGAGTACTGCTTCAATATACAATGTGAAATGCTTACATTGAACTAAGTAACACATCCATCACAATTATACTCATTTCTTAATAGTTTTGAAATGTACCATTGCATCATGCACATTAGGTGAGGTCCCCCTGAGTACTCTCCTTCCTCCCATATCCTCACTCCCTTCCCCTCTCTCTCCTCTTCCCTTCTACTTTCTGGACTGTAGTTATGTTTTGCCATTCATGTGAGTGTGGAGGTGGTTATATATTGATTTCATAGTAGTATTGAGTACATTGGATACTTTTTTTCCATTCTTGAGATACTTTACTAAGAAGAATATGTTCCAACTCCATTCAGGTAAACATAAAAGATGTGAAGTCTCCTTTTTTATGGTTGCATAGTATTCCATGGTGTACATATACCACAATTTGTTAATCCATTCATGGGTTGATGGGTACTTGGGCTGTTTCCATGTTTTGGTTATTATGAATTGGGCTGCAATAAACATTCTGGTGCAAATGTCTTTGTTGTAAAATAATTTTTGATCATTTGGGTATATACCTAGGAGAGGAATTGCAGGATCAAACGGTAGGTCTACTTTTAGTTCCTTGAGTGTTCTCCAAACTTCTTCCCCAAAAGGACATATTAGCTTGCATTCCCACCATCAGTGTAGAAACGTTCCTTCTTTCTGCATTCTCGCCAACATCTGTAGTTTTGGGATTTTGTGATGTGGGCTAATCTTACTGGAGTCAGATGATATCTCAAAGTAGTTTTAATTTGCATTTCTCTGATGACTAAGGATGATGGGCATTTTTTCATGTGTTTGTAGGCCATGTGCCTGTGTTCATCAGAGAAGTTTCTGTTCAAGTCTCTTTCCCACATAGAAATAGGGTTATTTATTCTTTTCTTATTGATTAGTTTGAGTTCTCTGTAGATTCTAGTTATCAAACCTTTGTCAGAAACATAACCTGCAAAAATCTTCTCCCATTCTGAAGGTTGTCTGTTTGCTTTACTTACTGTGCTCTTGATTGTGCAAAAGCCTTTTAGTTTGATTAGATCCCCATAAAGTCAATTCCCTGGGGGATCCTCCTCATAAAATATTTTCCCAGGGGACTTCTTCAGTGTTTTCCCTGCATTCTCTTCTAGTATTTTTATAGTTTCATGTCTTAAGTTTAAATCTTTTATCCAATGACAATCAATTTTTGTTAATGGCGAAAGGTGGAGGTCCAGTTTCATTCTTCTACAGGTTGCCATCCAGTTCACCCAGCACCATTTGTTAAATAGGGGGTCTTTCCCCCACTGAATTTTTTTTTTTTTTTTTTTGCAGTTTTTGGCTGGGGCTGGATTTGAACCCACCACTTCTGGTATATGGGACTGGTGCCTTACTCCATTGAGCCACAGGTGCTGCACCCCTCTCCTACTGAATATTTTTGATATGCTTGTCAAAGATCAAATGGTGATAAGTAGCAGGATTCATCTCCTGGTTCTCTATTCTGTTCCATAAATCTACCACTCTGTTTTTGTGCCAGTACCAGGCTATTTTGATCACTATAGATTTATAGTATAGCCTGAAGTCTGGTAACAGGATATCTCCTGATTTGTTCTTATTTCTGAGTAATATATTTGCTATTTGAGGTTTTTTCTGATTCCATATAAAACAAAGTACTATTTTTTCAAGTTCTTTAAAGTATGGCAATGGTGCTTTAATAGGGATTGTATTAAATCTGTAAATTGCTTTGGGTAGTATGGACATTTTAACAATGTTGATTCTTCCCAACCATGAGCAAGGTATATTTTTCCATTTGTTAACATCTTCAGCCATTTGTTTTCTTCGATTTTCATAGTTCTCTTTATAGAGGTCTTTCACGTCCTTTGTTAGGTAAATTCCTGGATATTTCATCCTCTTTGGCACTATTGTAAAAGGAATAGAGTCCTTGATTTTTTTTCAGCTTGACTATTATTGGCATATACAAAAGCTACTGATTTGTAAGTATTGATTTTGTATCCTGATGCACTGCTGTATTCCTTGATCACTTCTAAGAGTTTTGAAGTTGAGTCCCTGGGATTTTCCAGGTATAGGATCATATCATCAGTGAAGAGTGAGCATTTGATCTCCTCTGACCCTATTTGGATACCCTCGATTGCCTTGTCTTGCCTGATTGTGATGGCTAAGACTTCCATTACTATGTTGAATAGCAGTGGAGACAGTGGGCATCCTTGCCTTATTCCTGATCTGAGTGGACTTTTTTTCCATTTTACGCCATTCAATATGATCTTGGCTGTGGGTTTGCTGTAGATGGCCTCTATTAGTTTAAGAAATGTCCCTTCTATGCCTATTTTCTTAAGAATTCTGATCATGAAAGGATGCTGGATAGTATCAAAGGCTTTTTCTGCATCAATTGAGAGAATCATATGGTCTTTGTTTTTTATTTTATTGAAGTGATGTATTATATTTATAGAGTTGAATATGTTGAACCAACCCTGTAACCCTGGAATAAAACCAATTTGATCATGTTGTATAATTTTTTTGATGTGTTGTTGAATTCTATTTGCTAAGATTTTATTGCATATTTTTGCATCAATATTTATTAATGACATAGGTCTATAATTTTCTTTCTTTGTTGGATCCTATCCTGGTTTGGGTATCAGGGTGATATTTGCTTCATAGAATGTGTTGGGAAGTATTCTTTCTTTTCCTATGCTTTGGAAAACATTGTGTAATATAGGTACTAGTTCCTCTTGAAAGGTTTGATAGAATTCAGATGTGAAGCCATCAGGACCCGGACTTTTGTTTTTAGGGAGATTTTGTAATGTTGATGCTATTTCAGTGGTTGACACAGGTCTATTCATGATTTCTAATTCTTTCTGGTTGAATCTAGGAAGGTGGCGTGCTTCCAGGTAATGGTTCATTTCCTTCAGATTTTCATATTTCTGGGAATAGAGATTTTTGTAGTAATCATGGAGGATTTTTTTGAATTTCTGAAGTGTCTACTGTTATTTCTCCCTTATTGTTTCTGATAGACGATATTAGAGATTTTACTTTTCTGTTTCTAGTTAGATTGGCCAAAGGTTTATCAATTTTGTTAATCTTTTCAAAAAAAAGCAACTTTTTGTTTCATTGATTTTCTGAATGAGTCTTTTGTTTTCAATTTCATTTAATTTTGCTCTAATTTTGCTTATTTCTTTTCTTCTGCTGGCTTTGGGGTTGCACTAGTCTTCCTTTTGCAGTTGCTTGAGAGGATCCATTAAGTTGTTGGCTTCCTCTCTTTCTGTTTTCTTGATGAAGGCTTCCATGCTATAAATTTCCCTTTTAGGACTGCCTTTGTAGTGTCCCACAGGTTTTGATGATTTGTGTCTTCACTGTCATTTTGTTCCAAAAGTTTGTTGATTTCCTTCTTAAGCTTGTCTTTGACCCAGCTATCATTCAGGCTAAGATTATTTAACTTCCATGACTTTGTTTGAGTCTGAAGATTCCTGTTCAACTTTTATTCCATGGTGGTCTGAGAAGATACAAGGAATAATTTCTACACTTTTAAATTTGCTGAGGTTAGACTTGTATCCTAAGATATGATCTATTTTGGAGGATGACCTGTGGGCTGATGAGAAGAATGTATATTCAGTTTTATTGGGGTGAAATGTTCTGTAGAGGTCTGTAAAGTCAATTTGTTCTAGGGTCATGTTTAAATCTAATATTTCTTTGTTTAGTTTTTTTCTTGAAGGATCTATCCAAAACTGTCAAAGGGGTGTTAAAATCTCCAACTATTATAGTGCAGGAAGATATCAAGTTGTTCATATCCACTAGAGTCTGCTTTATGAATTGAGGAGCATTCTAGTAGGGTGTATAAATGTTTATTATTGAAATTTCTTCATGTTAGGTGTTTCCCTTGACAAATATGTAGTGACCTTCCTTATCTTTCTTTATCTTTGCTGGTTTAAAGCCAATTGTATCTGCCACTAAAATTGTAACCCCCGCTTTTTTCTGTTTTCCATTTGCCTGTAATATACAATTCCATCCCTTCACCCTGAGTCTGTTTTTATCCTTTAAGGTAAAGTGAGATTCTTGTATATAGTAGATATCCAGTCTGAGTTTATGTATCCAGTCAGCCAGCCTGTGCCT
>CAUYRH010110765.1:0-17081 GCA_963574655.1 Perodicticus potto | reverse complement strand
TGGGTCTCTCCCTGGTTTAGGGATTAAGGTGATATTTGCTTCTTAGAATGTGTTGGGTAGTATTCCTTCTTTTTCTATATTTTGGAAGAGGTTTAGTAATATAGATACTAGTTCTTCCTTAAAGGTTTGGTAGAATTCTGACATGAAGCCATCTGGTCCCGGGCTTTTCTTTTTAGGGAGATTTTTTATACTTGATGCTATTTCAGAACTTGATATAGGCCTGTTCAACATTTCCACTACATTCTGGCTGTCTTGATAGGTGGCATGCTTCCAAGTATTGGTCAATTTCCTTGATATTTTCATATTTCTGAGAGCAAAGTTTCTTGTAGTATTTGTTAAGGATTTTTTGAATTTCTGAGGGGTCTGTTGTTATTTCGTCTTTGCCATTTCTGATTGATGAAATTAGAGATTTTACTCTTTTTCTTGATTAGGTTAGCTAAAGGTTTATCTACTTTATTAACCTTTTCAAAAAACCAACTTTGTGATTTATTGATCTGTTGTATAATTCTTTTGTTTTCAATTTCATTTAATTCTGCTCTAATTTTGGTTATCTCTTTTCTTCTGCTGGGTTTGGCGTTGGAATGTTCTTCCTTTTCCAGTTGATTGAGATGATCCATTAAGTTGTGGGCTTCCTCTCTTTCTGTTTTCTTGATGAAGGATTCCAATGCCACAAATTTCCCTTTTAGGATTCCCTTTGCAGTATCCCACAGGTTGTGATAATTTGTGTCTTAATTATCATTTTGTTCCAAAAATTTGGTGATTTCCTTCTTAATCTCATCTTTGACCCAGCTATCATTCAGCCTAAGATTATTTAGTTTCCATGACTTTGTTTGAGTATGAAGATTCCTGTTGCTTTTGAGTTCAACTTTTATTCCCTGGTGATCTGAGAAGATACAAGGAATAATTTCTATTATTTTAAACTTGCTGAGTTTAGACTTGGGTCCTAGAGTATGATCTATTTTGGAGGATGATCCATGAACTGATGAGACTATATTCAGTTTTGTTGGGGTGAAGTGTTCTGTAGAGGTCTGTAATCTCCATTTATTTGCTCTAGGGTCAGGTTTAAGTCTAATATTTCTTTGTTTAGTTTCTTCCTGGAGGATCTATCAAAAACTGTCCGAGGGCTGTTAAAATCTCCAACTATTATAGTGTAGGAAGTTGTCAAGTTGTTCATATCCATTAGGATTGGCTTTATGAATTGAGAAGCATTCTGGTAGGGTGCATAAATGTTAATTATTGAAATCTCTTCAGGTTGGTGTTTCCCTTGACAAATATGTAGTGACCTTCCTTATCTTTCTTTATCTTCGTTGGTTTAAAGCCAATTGTATCTGCAACTAAAATTGCAACCCCTGCTTTTTTCTGGTTTCCATTCGCCTGTATTATAGAAGTTCATCCATTCACCCTGAGTCTACTTTTATCCTTTAAGGTATGGTGATATTCTTGTATAGAGCAGATTATACGATCTGAGTTTATGTATCCAGTCATCCAGCCTGTACCTCTTAGGAGGACAATTTAAACCATTCACATTAATTGACAGAATTGATAAGCCTGGTTGTCTTTTGTGTGTCATGATTTTTGGATGTCCAGTGGACATTTTTAATCCTTCACCACTGTGGAAGTTGTATTTTGTTCCAAAATTTCTGGGTGAGTTTATTTTGGAGGTAGAGCATTGCACTGGTCATTGTGGAGGATGGGTCTGAAAATATCCTGGAGAGCTGGTTTAGTTATGGCAAATTTCGTCAACACGAGTATGTCATTAAAGTATTTGTTTTCTCCATCACAAATGAAACTAATTTTATCTGGATACAGGATCCTGGGCTGGAAGTTGCTTTGTTTTAGGAGACTGAAGGTCGATGACCATCTTTTGGCTTAAAACATTTCAGCTGAGAGATCTGCATTTATTCTGATATTTCTCCCTTTGTAGGTAATTCTTTTCTAACATCTGGCTGCTTGCAGAATTTTCTCCTTCCTCTTAAATTTGGCAAAGTTAATCATAATGTGTCTAGAAGATGGTTTATTTGTATTGACTCTTGCAGGGGTTCTGAAACAGTCTACTATCTGAAGTTCTGTATCTCTTGCAATGCTTTGGATATTCTCCTCCAAAATTTCTTGGAGTAGAGCAACTGTACCTTTAGAACTATCCTCTTCTCCTTCAGGAATTCCTGTAAGATGAATGTTTGATCTTTTGGAGTGATCCACAACTCTCTCTGGGAATGATTAATTTTTGGTATCCATTTGTCTGCCTCTTTGAGTGTTTGGGAATGTTCAAAAGCTTTGTCTTCAGTTTCAGAGATCCTTTCTTCTACCTGGTCAACTCTATTACTGAAAGATTCTACTGTATTTTGGAGCTCCTCAACTAACTCTTTTGTTTCCTTGAGTCATGCTATGTCTTTTCTCATTATGTCCATATCTTTGGTGATATGGGTCTTGAGTTCATTAATTTCTAGAGACAACATTAAAACTACTCTTTGGAATTCAATTTCTATCTTTTCTTCCATTCTATTTGTCTTATTTGCAATCCACATTCTGAATTTGAGTTCTGACATTGCTGCCATTTGTCTATGCATGGCATCTTCAGTTGTGTCTATTTATCATTTCTTGCGGGGAGAGGCTGGTCTAGTCTCGTTATTCATGTTGCTTTGCGTCCACACCATGTTTATTTTCCACTGTTTGGTTATTAGAACTGGTAGAGTGAGATTGAATTGGAGTTCACAGGTATTAGAGATAGCCCCTTACCAAAGTGCTAGGCTTTGTAATGGTGGCTTATCTCCTACAACCTTACAAAGGCCCCTTTCAGAGCTTTGGCCAGAGACTCTGAGGACCTACTTGGTGAGATAGCACAAGCTAGCTCTGTTTTGGTATCAGCCAAACTCTACCTTATCCTAAGAAACAACATTATTAGATTTAAATCTCAACTGTGAAGAGATACCAACAGCTGCAGTGATCTGCCCCAACCCTTCAGTTCTTTTCTGCTACAGAACTTTGAAAGTCAACCTCAGAATGTCACCAAGTGGACAGCCCCAGAAATGGGTTCCCAGTAAATTATCACAGGCAGTGAAAACCCTGCCCAACATAAAGGGATTCAAGGGTCTCCAACAGCACAAATGGAGCCATGGATCCACACTCCCCCCGCCAGACTCAGTCCACACTTTTGTCCACTTCTCTGCTCACAGGCACAGCTGAAGCCAGGGGCTACACCCCCACACTGGTCTCAGTCCACACCCAGATAATCTCTGCTTGCCAGACCAATTGGAGTCAGGGGACCATGCCCCTGCCTGCTGGTCTCAGTCCACTGCCTGGCAAAACTCTATTTGCAGGCTCTGTTGGAGTCAGGGCACCGGGCGGCGCCCTCTGGTCTCAGTCCACACACAGCTAGCCTCTGCTTGCCAGACCAGTTGGAGTCAGAAGACCAGGTCCCCACTTGCCAATCTCAGTCCACTGCCTGACAAGCCTCTGTTTACAGGCTCTGTAGAGTCAGGGCAAGTCACTCTGCCTGCAGATCTCAGTCCTCACCTGGTAAGCCTCTGCTCACCAGCCCTGCTGGAGACAGTGGACCATGCCCTAGCCCTCAGGGCTTGGTTCATGCCCAGTAAATGACTGCTCAAGGGTAATGTAGGAATCAGGGACCACGCCCTTGGTCTAAGGTCATAATCCACACCTATCAAGCCTCTGCTTGCAGGCTCAGCAGGGGCTGGGAACCAGCCCTGTCTGCCAAATTCATTCCATATGAGGAAACCACTCTCCAGCAGTGGGTGCCATCAGAGGAGGGGTTTATGTACCCCATCCCACCAGACAAAGCCTGAACCAGGGTCAACAGTACCACTGGCTGGTCTGCTTTATGAATTGAGGAACATTCTGGTAGGGTGCATAAATATTAATTATCGAAATGTCTTCAGGTTGGGTGTTTCCCTTGACAAATATGTAGTGACCTTCCTTATCTTTCTTTATCTTTGTTGGTTTAAAGCCAGATGTATCTGCAACTAAAATTGCAACCCCTGCTTTTTTCTGGTTTCCATTTGCCTTTATTATAGAAGCTCATCCCTTCACCATGAGTCTACTTTTATTCTTTAAGGTAAGGTGAGATTCTTGTATACAACAGATATGTGGCCTGGGTTTATGTATCCAGTTAGCCAGTCTGTGCCTCTTTAGAGGACAATTTAAACCATTCACATTAATTGAGAGAATTGATAAGCCTGGTTGTGTATTGGGTGTCATGATTTTCAGATGTCCAGTGGACATTTTTAATCATTTCATCACTGTGGAAGTTGGGTTTTGCTCACAAATTTCTGGGTGAGTTTACTTTGGAGATAGAGCATTGCACTGGTCATTGTGGAGGATGGGTCTGAGAATATCTTGGAGAGGTGGTTTAGTTATGGCAAATTTCTTCAACATTTGTATGTCATGAAAGTATTTGATTTCTCCATCACAAATGAAATTCACTTTAGTTGGATTACAGGATCCTGGACTGAAAGTTGTTTTGTTTTGGGAGATTGAAGATAGCTAACCATCCTCTCCTGGATTGAAAAATTTTGGCTGAGAGATCTGCAGTTATTTTGATTTTTCTACCTTTGTAGGTGATGCTTTCCTTGCGTCTGGCTGCTTGCAGAATTTCCTCCTTCATCTTAACTTTGGCAAAGTTAATCACAATGTGTCTAGGAGGTGCTTTATTTGGATTGAGTCTTGCTGGGGTTCTGAAACTGTCTGCTATCTGAAGTTCTATATCTCTGGCAATGATTGGGAAATTCTCATCCACAATCTCTTGGAGTACAGCATCTGTACCTTTAGGACTATCTTCTCCTTCAGGAATTCCTATAAGATGAATGTTTGATCTTTTGGAGTGATCCCACAACTCTTTCAAGGAATGATCAGTTTTTGCTCTCCATTTATCTGTGTCTTTGAGTGTTTGGGAATGTTCATAAGCTTTGTCTTCAGTTTCAGAGATCCTTTCTTCTGCCTGGTCAACTCTATTACTGAGGGATTCTACAGTATTTTGGAGCTCCTCAACTAACTTTTTCATTTCCTTGAGCTCTGCTTTCTCTTTTCTCATTACATCCATATCTTTGGTGACTTGGGCTTTGAATTCATTAATTTCTTGAGATAACTTTAGAACTACTCTTTAGAATTCAATTTCTATCTCTTCTTTCATTCTATTTATTCTATTTGTCATCCATATTCTGAATTTGAGTTCTGACATTGCTGCCATTTGTCTATGCATGGCATCTTCAGTTGTATCTCCTTTGTCATTTCTTTGGGGGTGTGTGTCATCTACTCTGTTTATTCATGTTGCCAGAGTTCTGTTGGGTCTGCACCATGTTTATTTTCCACCATTTGGTTATTAGAACTGGTAGAGTGAGATTGATTTGGGGCTCCCAGGTAGTAGAGATAGCCCCTTACCAAAGTGCTAGGTTTTGTAATTGTGGCTTATCTTCTACAACCTTGCAAAGGCCCATTTCAGAGTTTTTACCAGAGACTCTTAGGACCTACTTGGTGAGATAGCACATGCTAGCTCTGTTTTGATATCAGCCCACCTCTATCCTATCTTAAGAAGCCACAATATTTGATTTAAATTTCAACTGTGAAGAGATACAACCAGCTGTGGTGCCCAGCCCCCACCCTTCAGTTCTTTTCTGCCTCAGAACTTCAAAGGTCAACCTCAGAACTTCCCCAGGTGGACAACCCCAGACATGAGTTCCAATTAAATTGTCTCAGGCAGTGTAAACCCTGCTCAATGGAAAGGGATTCAAGGGTCTCCAATAGCACACTTGGGGCCGGGGATGCGCAACCCCACTGCCAGACGCAGTCCATACTGCTGTCTACTTCTCTGCTCACAGGCCCAGTTGGAGCCAGGGGCCATGCCTCTGCCCACAAGTCTCAGTCCACACCCAGCTAGTCTCTGCTGGCCAGATCAGTTGAAGTCAGGAGGCCATGCCCCAACCCACCAGTCTCAGTCCACTGTGTGGCAAGCCTCTGTTCACAGGCTCTATTGGAGTCAGGGCACCATGCTCCACCCACAGGCCTCAGTCTTCACCCCCTAAGCCTCTGCTCACTGGCCCTGCTGGAGACAGTGGACCATGCCCTTGCCCTCAGGTCTCAATCTACACCTGACAAGCCTCTGCTAGCAGGCTCAGCAGGGGCTGGGGACCAGCCCTGTCTGCTGAACTCATTCCATATAGGGCAACCACTCTCCCACTTGTGGGTGCCATCAGGGCCAGGGTTGGGCACACCATATGGCCAAACAGAGACTGAACGGAGGTTCAACACCACCACTGGCTGGGCATAGTCATAACCAGGGGACTGCTCCTCCTACTACTGCATGTCCCTTTGTTCCCACATCCTCTTTCTTCTCCGTTAGTCACAGATTCTGTCCTGATGGTTGACAGTCCACACTATGCCAAGATATCTCAGGTAAGGATCAACTACTCTGTGTTCTTCTGGGGGAAGAACTTCAGACCACCATGTGAAGGGGGAAGGGTGGACTGGAAGTTTGGACTTGTGGGGAAAATATCTTTTCAATTTTATGCCAGGTGGGGTGATATCTAGGTTCATAAGTGGGACCTCCCTGGAGAAAGAGACCTGGTGTTTAGCGGCTCTCTCCAGTGAGATAAAATGAGAGGTCTTTTGTTCCCTATTCACTCACAGATAGCCTGCAGTGGATCTCCTGTTTGGGGGAGGGATCTCCTGTCCTCTAGTAGGTAGGCTTTGCACCTGTAATTTGTTTTCTTGAATGCTCTTCCTTGGAGTTACAGCTTGTTGAACTTCTTTCTTGGCTCAGCTTCCCACCTTTGGCTTCATAGAGTATGATTCTGTCCAGTTTTTCTCTCTCTCCTCAGGAGCCTCTGCCGAGGGTTGCTACCAGTGAGCCATATTTCCAGAATTCCACAATAGCAGATTTTAGTAGGTAGATGAATCAGTGAACATGAAGGTAGATCAATTGAAATCCTCCAGACTCACGAGCAGAGAAGAAGAAAGACAATGCACTTAATTTTTACAACATAATCAATGAATTTCACCCACTAGGCACAGGGAGACCCTGAGAAGAGCAGGTGCCCAAGGCAACTTCACCACTCCAAGCCATGTGGAATATTCACATATTATATCATATTATGACCATAAAGGAAGATTTTACACATTTCACAAGACTAGAAATATTTGCTTATGATGTGACACAGTGCAACCAAGTCATAAATCAATAACAAAATAATTTTAAATACACATATGCTTAGAAAATAAGAAATAAGACCCTAAATAACACTGAAGTCAGACGTACATCAAAACAATGCAGAATTGTTCAGGAAGGAAAAGAAAAAATGATGAAACCATGTAAAGATACAACACTAAGACCAGCCAATATGGAGAAGCTACACATTTTATGATATCATCCATGTGATGTTCTTGAAAGGCAAACTAATGGGACAGGAAAAGGGTCAGTGGTTATCAGGATTGAGGAGAGGGAGTGATGAAAGGGCTAGAACCCACCTGCACCACACTGTAATGATGGGCACATGACATCGTACATTTGTCACAACCACAGAGTGTGTGACACCAAGAGTGAGCCCCAGTGCAGACTGTGGACTCGGGAAACCAGGGCCAGCCAGAGCAGGCTGGTCAGTGGCAACAGACGAGCCTCTGTGGCTAACGGTGTGGATGATAGGGAGGCCGTGGCTGTGCAGGTTGGCAGTGTGCAGGGATGCTGTAATTGCCACTCAATTTTGTTGTGAATCTAAAAATGCTTTAAAAGAAAAATGTATTTTTAAAAACTAAAAATAGAAGAAATTATAATGGACATGCTAAAATAAGTTAAAAATACATTTAACTGGATGGTGAGGGAGAGGCTACATGTTGTACATTACGAGTGCAGCCTGTATCCTATAGCACATGTTATGAAAGACACCAGCCTGAAATTGATGGCCTAAAAGTCCATTTCAAGAGGTTAAAAAGAAGCTAAAACCAGCTGAAAGTAGAAGGAAATAAATTATTGAAATAAGAAAATAATTAAATTGAGGATAATAAAGAGATGACTGACTAAGCCAATTAATAAGACTTGAGAAACTCCTGCTGACACAAATTGGGGTTAAAAAATCCCACAAAGTCAGAAACAAAAGGGGACATCACACACACCTACCGGTGTTTAAAATATGACAGGAGACTATTCAGGGAAACTGTTAGACACTACATGTGAACAGTTGCATGAAATGAAAAAATTCCTGTGCTTGGTGCCAACAAAATGCACTGGGGCTGGTGGGTTGGAATACCATCTATGCCTGCTAAACAACAATGACAATTGCAACAGCAACAACACTGACGACAACAACAAATAGCCAGGGATTATGGCAGGTGCCTCTAGTCCCAGCTACTAGGGAGGCTGAAGCAAGAGAATCGCTGGAGCCCAAGAGTTTGAGGTTGCTATGAGCTATGATGCCACAGTACTCCACAGAGTAGACTCTGTGTCAAAAAAAAAAATTCCTGGAAAAATAAGATATACTGAAATTAAATATCCAAAAATAATGAGAAAATCTAAGTGACTATTTTAAATATTAAGTAAATTTAATCCACGTCCAATTCACATAAACCTTACTCCAAAGAAAACTGTGAACCAGTTATGACTTCACAGGAGACTTTTGATAAATGTTTAGGGAATAAATATCAACATTCTTACACAAGCTCTTGTGTAAGAGCTTGCAGGAGGCTATGAAAGAGCCCAAACCCCAGAAGCCACTTTGCGCTGCCAGTGCCCTTTGAGCGCACTCTGGGTTTTCAGCTGGGGCCCTGACTGATGGACGCAGAAGCTCATCCCAGAAGTGGCCTCGGGAGGCTGGCCTGGCACGCAGGGCTCTGCACCTTGCAAACGCTAGGAGCCCAGACCCAGCTTCTGGCCCGGAGGAGGCGCTGTGGGTGATCCGCGACATGTGGTGGCACTGCGATGTCTCAGGTTGTCATGGGATGGTAGCGTTGTGACAGGGAGAGAAGGCGTTGCCAGGTCAACAGGCTGCAGCTTTGTTGACATGGCAACAAGAGACATGCTCAAGATGATGGATTCTCAGCTTTTCCTATGACCCGGTAGTGAGCACAGGGAGAGACCCAGCACCGAGAACACACGACAGCCACGAAGCTCAAATGAGTCCCTCGGCACTGGTCACAGGGCAGGTGCCTACTGAATGCAGACACAGTCTCAGGAGTCGTGGTGCTGCCATGTCAGGGGTCACCATCATCCCACTCGACAGCAAGCTCGGGGCTGTAACAGCAGTCTGGTTGGAGATGTCCCCCTTTTCGTGACTATGTCCCAAGAATCTGCTTCCTAGGACCGCTTCTGTCTTGATTTCAGTCCCGGAAGCTGAAGTTGAAAGAACATCTGAGAAGCGACCGTGGGAAACTCTGGCAGAGGAGCTGGGGATGAAAGGCAGCGATAAAGGTGCGCTGCTGGTGAGCGTGCTGTGCTGGCCATAACTAAGTCACTTCCCCAGCGCGGACCACGTGTCCAGCCAGTCACTGGTCGCAGGCAGCCGCTGGGACGTCACCCGTGGTATGTGGCTCTGGCCAGGAATGCAGGTGCCTGCAGTTAGCCTTTGCGGCCTGATGGAAAGCTGCTGCTGCAGGGGAGCAGACGGTCAGACTCTCGTGGTGACTGATGCCAGCTCGGCTTCTACAGACTTGGCAACAGCTCACATTCCCTCCATCGAATCTGTGGCCTTGTCCAACGTTGAGTGACGCCCAAGTGACTTCTGCCAGCCAAGGGGGAGTAAAATGGTATATCTGATAATGGTCTTAACCTGTTTCCCTGATTCTGAAGGAGGTAGAGCGGCTCCTTCACACACTCACCGACTTTGCTTCTGAATAACGTCTTTCTTCGGAATCACCCTTCTTCCCTCCACCGAATCATTTACACCCACGTGGTATCGCCAGAGAGCTGAAGGAGGAACTCCCTGGGCGCCACGCCTCCTGCTTCTCCTGTGCTCTGCTCCACAAAGTCCTTGAATTGTCTACATTCACTGCTCCCTGCATGCAGAGCCTCTGCCCAGTCACTCCTCTGTCACGGCTTTGTTGCCCCTCTTGGGCGCACAGACCAGAAGAGCGTGAAGGCTGCCCATGTGCTGCCCGTGTGTTCATTCTTTTTTACTCCTCTTTTGTTTTGTCTGAGTCAATTATTTCTTTTTTTTTTCTTTTTCTTTTTTTTTTTTTTGTAGAGACAGAGTCTCACTCTATCGCCCTCAGTAGAGTGCCTATCGCCCTCAGTAGAGTGCCATGGCGTCACACAGCTCACAGCAACCTCCAACTCCTGGGCTTAGGCGATTCTCTTGCCTCAGCCTCCGGAGTAGCTGGGACTACAGGCGCCCGCCACAACGCCCGCCACAACGCCCGCCTATTCTGAGTCAATTATTTCAAAAGACATGTCCTCAGGTTCTGAAATTTTTTCTCCTGCTTAACCTAGTCTATCGTTGAAGCTCTCAGTGGTATTTTTTATTTAATTTATCAATTTATTCAATCCCAGAATTTGTTTGGTTTTTTAATGACGTCTATAATTGATGAATTTCTCATTCATATTCTGAGTAGTATTTCTTTGTATCATTTACCTGTTCCTCTTGTCTCAATGTGATCCTTTAATATCATTATTTAGAATTCTTTTTCTAGCATTTCATAAATTTCTTTTGCATTGGAATCTGTTGCTGGAGAATTACTGTGTGCCTTTGGTGTCATATTTCCTTGTTTTTTCATGCTTCTTGTGTCCTTTCATTAAAATCCATACAGCTGGTGTAGCAGCAGCTTCTTCCAATTTCTGAGATTGGCTTTCACTGGGAAGACTTTTTCCTGAGAGTGCCCCTGTGGCGTTGGTTGGGGAAGGCACTTCAGCTTTGGCTGTGCCTGTGCACTCGTGAAGTCTCCATATGATTCCTTCATCTGTAAGCAAATCGATGGAGTCTGCGATTTCCTCAGTAGTTTGTAGAGGCTGTGGTGATGTTTTGATGTGGATGGGGACCTCAGGTGGGCCAGTCCTTGGGTCCCAGTGATGGCAGTCGTGGGCTGAGCATGCCTCTCCTGTGACCCCTGTGCAGCCCAGGCAGATGCTGGGGGCGGCAGGCCTGGGGGGGGCTGATTTTTGGGCCTCCAGGCAGCTTGAGCAGTCACCAGCAACGGCAGTGGAAAGCGAGGTGCAGGTGGGTCTTCAGGCCCCTGGGGAGTGTGCATGGTGTGAGTGATGGCAATAGTGGGGTGGGGTGACCTCAGGCTGCCAGAAGACATAATATGATGTTAGTGGTGGGTGGAATGGGCTGGGCAAGCTGGTGCGCAGGCCCTTGAGTGCTGCAAGTGGGTGGTGCTGTGGTGGGAATGGCAGGCTGGCTGGGAAGGTGAAATGCCAGCAGTGCAGGTGGTATGGGTGATCCCCAGGCTCCAGGGAGGCTCAGGTGCGGGGGCACAGTGCCAAGCCGGGTGGGCCTGTCTCCAGTCCTTTGGGGGTGTTGCATTGATGCCAGCCATGGCACTCAAGTGCACAGAAGCCCTGCTGGGTGTGGGGGGTGTTGGCAGCAGCAGCCCCAGGCAGGGAGGGCTCAGGCTCCCTTGGTCTCTGGAGTGATCTCTCCAGTGTGTTCCAGAATGCCAGGGACCCTGAGGCCCCACTAGGCCCACCCAGCTTCATTCCAGGTGGACATGTGGGCATGTCAGTGGGCCCCAAGAGACGTGCAGATCAACTAATTTTATATAAAAGAGAAGGAGGCAGAGATTAGGCTGCCTAGAAGGGCAGTGCCACACATCCCGATCTGCTGCCTTCCTTCCACACTCCAAGGGTTTCTGTGTCAGTTTTCCCAAGAGTCCTGGCCTAACATGGACATGTATCAGGTTGGCAGTCAGCCAGGAAAACAAAGGCCCAAGGACTGAGCTGCTGTCCCTCCTCAGCAAGGCAGGGAACGCCGACATCTGTGAAATGTACTTCCAGAGATAGTTGAGATTTACAACATCAGTAAAACTAAGACACTTTCATCCACCAGGGTTCGGAGTATAGATTTGTGCCGTTCTCTAGTGGGAGACTGGGTGTTATTTTTCAGTATTAAATAGGCAAATGCCTTTTGACCCAGCGACTTCACTTCTAGGAAGCCATTCTTCAGACTGCTTTGTGTTCGCTTGTCTGGTATGCAACAGTGGGGCGAGAGGGAGTGTCAGTAGTTATCAGGACAGTGTACACACACTTGAGGGATGCGAAGCCATCTTATAGGAGCATGGATCATCCTGTAGGTGCTAACAAGAGAAGACGTCCCTGACACCACTGTGTATTAGAAAGCAAGTTGGGGCACTGCTGCCACTACCCGCGTCTGTAGGAGGCTGCCCCTCTATGTGGAGGACTGCACCTCCCATGCAGGACAGAGGAGGAGGCTTGTGAGCACCCCAGTCGGGAAGTAGTGTGACCTCTAACCCCACCCCAGCTCGAGTGTAAGGTGGGTCAGTCCCTGCAGGACCCCTGACTGCCACTGGGGAACCCCAGCTGGGTCAGGTGGGAAGGGGCGCATGGAGGGACGGCTTGCTGATGCAGGCAGGGCTCAGAGTGGGAGGTGCCTGGGCAAACCCCTGTGCCCTCCCCTGTCCTCAGGAAGGACAGAAAAACCCCTCATCCTCAGAGGTAAGAGAGGCCAGCTTGGCCTAGAGACAATGCTTGGAGACTCTGCAGCATAAACTTGCTGAGAATCTTTTGCCTTCCACAGCTTCTCCCACATATTCCCTGAGAGTCATTTTGGGGTGTCTTGTCACTTCTCTAAAAGTAACCGTCCCTTTGCTATGGGCTCCATGAGCTCTAACTGGAGCTGCTCCTCTCTGCTGGCCTGTGGGCAGGAGACCCAGGAGCAGAGGAGTCTGCTCTTCTCCTCTGTCTATCCTGTTTGTCTAACTTACAGGATCCCAGCCAACAAACCTGCCATGGGAGGGGGAAGAAGCTTTTCCTGTCGGAGAGCAAATCTCCCCCAGCCACACTGGAGCAGCAAGGGAGGCAAGAGCCTCAGCCCTCCGAGGACAGAGCCACAAGCCCCAGGAAAACCCAAGGGACAGCGCCAGGGCTGACTACCCCAGTGTCCCCTCCCTCCAGTCTTCTGCAGGCTAGCTGTCCCTCCAGAGAGCTGCTTTCCACCTGCCCAATGCAAGGGTAGGTGGATTTGAGTCTGTTCGAGGGCAGGTGAGGACACAGGCTGCAGGGCAGCCAAGCTAGGCCATCCTCAGCACCCGCAGCTAGAGCAGGACACTGAGGGCTGGGCTTTGGGAGTTGTGAGTGAGCCACAGGGCCAGGGAATAACCAGAGCTGACTACTCGGGGCTGGGGACTGGGCAGGGGCTGGGAGAGTGCTGAGGAGCACGGCAGTGAAAGCATAGTTTTCCTTGCAGATCATTGGTAGAAATTGTACATTGAAGGTCATTCTGGTGAAGGCTCAGAAAGGAAGAGGACAGCCACAGAGAAGCTTCTGTTGTCTGAGAAATGTGCTTGAGGTCCTGAGCAGACCCTGTTACAAGAGGAATGTGCTGAGAGCCTCTGGTGAGGCCTTGGCCATAAGTGAGGCTCATGCAGAGAGCTGGGGAAGGGTCCTCCCATACAGGGCTTGCTGGACACGCTTCCCTACCTGGTGAAAGTAGAACTGGTGAGCGATGAGCTAGATATTTAGCTGAGAGGTTTCTAAGCATAGTGTTGCAGGCATAGCCTGATGGATCCTTGCTGCTCACAGTCAAATGTGTGAGGGCAGACATACGGAGGAGGGTGTTGTCAGGAGGAACCACAGACTGAGGAGGGAAGATTCTCAACCTGCCCCCACGTGCTCTAGAAGCAGATTCAAAGGGCTATCTGGGCACCTTTGCCACAGAATCAGACGTATGACTGGTGGATCCCACCGACCATCCCACAGGAGCTGGGAGTGGGGACAGATCGCACAGTGAACATCTGTGCAGGACACGCTCACCTGATCACATGGCCCCAGAGAATCTCACAGGAGGGTGGCAAGGCTCTGGAGGGTCTGTAACTACAGAAACGATGCTGGCTGGGTTGGGAGCAGGAGGCGGAGGAAATGAAGAAAGACTGACTCTGAGGTCAGAGACACAGACAAGGGGGCCATCAGGATGCAGCCACCGGCCTGTAAGGGCGGCCGCCAGGAAGCCAGGAGGACAGAGCACCCACTCCAGGCAGGGGTCTTGAGTCTGGCATCTAATGGGATTCTCCCTGCTGGGTGTTGGATATGCTCGGGACCTGGGACTCCTTCCTTCCTCCCAGTTGTCTCAGAGGCAGATAGATATCTGGTCTCACAGGTCCACAGACAGGACGTTCACTGCACACCTGGTTCTGGTGACATGGAGATGAGACTGTGGCCTTACAGCTGATGCTGTGATGGGTCAAGAATCTTCAGGTTGCTGATGTGGATGAAGGTATTTTGTGTTGAGGAGAACTTGAGTTCAGGGGGTGGGAGGGTGGACTGTTACAGGCTGAGCTGCATCCCTGTGGGGAGTCCCTGTGCTGAATTTCCTAACCCCCAGGATGTCAGCAAGTGCCCTTATGTGGAAATCCGGTATTTGAAGGTGAAATCAAGTTTGGATGGAGCCCTACTGGAGTAGAGCAACCCTCACATCCCTGACATCTGCAGAGAAAGGGAACACTTGGACATGCACGCAGCAGGGAGAGCGCCATGTGAAGATGAGGGGCCACCACCGGGAGGTAGCGGAGCCTGGGCCAGAATGTCCCTGGAGTCCAGCCTGGTCTCTAGCTGGGAACAGCAAGCACATGCTATCTCGGCCATGCAGTCTGTGTATTGTGTCACAGCGTCTGCAGCTGTGGTCCTGAGCCAGCAGCCCTTTGGCCCACAGAGGCCTCCTGCCTAGCCTTCAGGGTATGTCCTGGCCATGTGGGCCCCTCACTGTTCCCCTGGCCTGAGAGGTTGAGCCTATAATGAGCCACTTAACCAATGTGAAGCTGGAGCCCAGAAGGAGCCACTGAGAGCCCAGGGCTGTAGAGTGGAGATCCCCTGGGGCTCAGCTATATAGCTCCCATGCTCCCCTGGACACTCCTTTTTTGAGGGCCAGCTCAGGAAGCTGGGATGCCATGGACCTGGCCATGACCTCATGGAGTCACATGCACTGGGGAGGGACAGGAGGCCTCAGACACTCCTGCTACAGGTGCCCAGAGCTACCCTTCAGTACCTATAATGGCCTCCTCCTCATGAGGACACAGGAGCTGACCCCATGACACCATCCTGGGCGAGTCCTTTTGCCCTGCTCCTCTGCAATTTAGCCACCGCCCTACACCTGCCCTCTGCCTTCCCCTAACCATGCCTTTGGCCTGTGCCACCTGGCTCTCTACACCATAGCCCTGTGAGCCCTCACTCATGCTTCTGATATCAACTGCCTGCCCCATGGTCCAGCGTCCACCTGCTGGGTGTCCCCACCTGGTCCTCTGATGGCTGCTGTGGACTGTGCGCTTGTGCCCCAAAGTCACAGGTGGACATCCTTAGCCCACACGATGGCCCTGGGAGGGGGGCCGTGGAAGTGTTTAGGTCTTATAAGGAGGACTGCCAGCCTTATCAGGGGACCACAGAGATCCACTCAGCCCCATCTTCCTGTGAGCACATGGCGAGGAGACACCTCTGAACCAGGAAGGAGACTGCCACACCCGGAATCTGCTGTGTCTGGGTCTCAGACCTCCAGACTCCAGAGCCACGAGAAACAAATGTCTGTTGTTCCAGCTCCCACCCTCACGGTCAGACACCACGAGGCCTGAGGGTCTGTCTCGAGTCCAGATGGTGTTTGAGAGAGATGCTGAGACCTCTCTTGCCCTGCTGCCTGCATCCCACCAGGCAAGGTCAGCCCCAGCCCCATTTGTGCACTCTTTCCTAGTGCCTCATCCCACCAGCCTGTGCTGAGACAGCCCCTCTCCCACAGCTCCCTCTGGAATTAGGGTCCCCCTCAAGATGTCCAGGCAGCATGAAGGGTTGGGAAAAGAAACTAAAATCCTTCCCTAGAAAGCAGTGTCACGAGATAAAATATACACGTTTATTTTAGGGTAGCAAATGTGTGCAGGGCAACACAGGCTTGGGCAGACCCTACACACCACCCCACACTGGTGGGCACCCAGCCAGTCAGACAGAAGCCGCTTTTTGAGCTCAGAGCTTCAGGACAGGATCTAAGCACAGCAGGGCACAGGACAGGACATGGGTGCCCCGGGCTTACAGCTGAGACCTTCTGGTCCATCTCTTTGGTCTCTGACTCTCTCTCACTAGGTGGTCATTTCACCTGAGGTGACAGACAGTACAGATGGCATTTCCCACTGTAGGGGAAGGAGTAGGGCTGTGATGACCAGGCAGGAGGGCATCCCAGGGTCCCCAGGACTGATGTCCAGCACAGGCTGGTCTCTGTGCCACCACACTCCCTGCATGCACTCTCCTCCAGCCTGGTGCCCCTGGGCTGCTCTACCTTGAATAAAGTGACAGTGATGCTGTAGAAGAGACTCAGGAGGAAGAGGATGATGAAGGTGGAGGTGGTGGTACACAGACTCTTGAAGCCCTCCTCAGCACTCACCTCTCCCTCTGCAAAGGGACAGGGGCTGGAGTTAGGCTCAGGTGTCCATGGCTGGGCCTATGGAGTGACCTTGGAGCAAATTTGGCCTCCCAGGACCTGAGCAGGAGGAGCCACTGTCCTCCAAACCCTCCCCTGGCCACTTAGCTATGCGGCACTGAGTATGGTAGGTTGGGAGGCAGTGGAAGGGAGGGGACAGAGAAATGGGGTGCTCATACTCTGCATATATGGTGTGGGCCGTGTGTGCACTGCGTGGGCCCTACGTGCACCATGTGGGTGCTGTGTGCCAGGTGTGGACCTTATGTGCAAGGAGCATTTTGGCTGAGAGATCTGCAGTCATTCTGATATTTCTCCCTTTGTAGGTGATGCCTTTCTTACATCTGACTGCTTGCAGAATTTTCTCTGTCATCTTAACTATGGCAAAGTTAATCACAGTGTGTCTAGGAAATGCTTTATTTAGATTGAGTCTTGCTGGGGTTCTGAAACTGTCTGCTATCTGAAGTTCAGTATCTCTTGCAATGTTTGGGAAATTCTCCTCCAAAATCTCTTGGAGTAGAG
>CAUYRH010110762.1:0-11049 GCA_963574655.1 Perodicticus potto | reverse complement strand
CTGTGTGATTTTAAACCAGAGGGTATGGAACACACTGCGTTATTTTTTTTTTTTTTTTTTTTCTTTCTTTCTTTCTTTCTTTCTTTCTTTCTTTCTTTCTTTCTTTCTTTCTTTCTTTCTTTCTTTTTATTACTAAGTCATAGCTGTGTACATTAGTGCAATCATGGGGTACAGTGTGCAGGCTTCATATACAATCTGAAATATTTTCATCCAACTGTTCGACATAACCTTCATGGTATTTTCTCATTTATTATGTGAAGACATTTGTGTTCTGCATTGAGTAGGTTTCACCTGTCCCTTCTAAGATGCACCGTAAGTGTGATCCCACCATTTGCCCTCTCTCCACCCACCCTCCTCCTCCCTGTCCCTCCCTTACCCCTTGGTTCTTAAAGAAATGGCTGATTACAAGCCCCGTTAGGAAAAGTACAAGACAATCCTGGAGCATCATATTTACTCAAAAGCAAGAAAATGGTTAAAAAATGAAGGAGACGCATCCAGAGGAAACAAAATATAATTTTACTGAGTTCTCATTGTCCAGATACAGCATAATTTGAAGATGAAAATATAATAATATGTTGGTTTGCACTGAATAAGATTTTACAAAACATGAATCCATACAAAGGTGAAAAGTGAGACTTTGCAGAAGAATGGGGTAGTGTTTGGATAAAATAGTGCCCCACAAAATGCTTATTAATACATACCACAAAGAGGCAAAAGAGTAACTTCATAGTGGAGAAGTTTGTCAGAAACACCTTAAGTGAGCCAAGTAAACATCACCAATAACGGAATAGATTAATATCACGTAAAACTTGATAGAAGCAATGAAAAAAATATACCATTACTTCTGTGATATTCCTGCAAAAAAGCATAACCTAGATCTCATAATGAGGAAATTCTAGACAAACTCAACTAGAAAAAAAAAAAAAAACCTGCAAAATAACTGGCCCAGAACCTTCAAAAGTGTCAAGGTCCTGAAAACTAAGTATAGACTCAATAAAGACTAAGAAACTAAGAAAACAAAACATTGAACTGCACTGGGTGATGCTGATGGAAACTTTTGCTATAAATTATGCTATTGAGGTCTTTGACAAAACTTGAAGAAAATCTGATGACTAGAACGCATAGGAAGCAGCCTCTACTATACTACCGATGAATGACTCCCACTGCTCGTATTAACAACCTAGTGTAACTCACTTCCTTTCGTTTGTTTGTTTGTTTGTTTTGTAGAGACAGAGTCTCACTTTATCACCCTCGGTAGAGTGCTGTGGCATCACACAGCTCACAGCAACCTCCAGCTCCTGGGCTTAGGCAATTCTCCTGCCTCAGCCTCCCAAGTAGCTGGGACTACAGGCGCCTGCCCAATGTCTGGCTATTTTTTTGTTACAGTTCGGCGGGGACCAGGTTTGAACCCGCCACCCTTGGTATACGGGGCCGATGCCCTACTCACTGAGCCACAGGCGCTGCCCAAATCACTTCCTTTCGATTCAGGAGTTGAACTCAGAAACATATTTCTAGTGAAAACTATAAGGCAAACCCAACAAACTGAGCCTCTCTCAAAGTCTGGATACAATGAAATGAGGTTCCCAAGTTTTGCCACGTCTATTGTTCTCTCACTTTCTCACTCTGATGGGTAATTTCTGACATTTTGTCAACCACACTGTGTAAACGTTCATGTAACAAGAATGCTAAGAAAGTCTGACCAATAGACAATGGGTAACTCAATCCTTGTTCAACACCTATGAGGAACTGAATCCTGTCAATCACCAGGTGAGTGAGTTTGGTACCTGGTCTTTCCTCAGCTGAATCTTCAGATAAGAGTTCAGCCAAAGTGGACACCTCAATTGCAACCATATAACCCCACAGGAAGACTTAGCAAACCACCCTCAGTTTCCTGATCCACAGAAATTGTGAAATAAAAAAAGGTTGTTGTTTTTTTTTTTTAATCATTGTGTTTTGTAACTTTTAATGCAATGACAAATTAAAAATTATAAATATTTAGTAATAATATATCAATATTAATTTGTTGAATTTAATGATTGTATTGTGTAGGCACACGAGCATTTTGGAGGGTAAAAAGCATCAAGTTAGCAAATTACTCTCCAACGATCTGAGAGGAAACATTTCTTTGTAATACCACCAACACACTGCTATTATTTTTAAGTAAAAATTAATTAATATAATAAAGCATAGATTTTCTTTACTATCTGATGCCTTTTTACTTGGAAATACTATTATTTACTTTAGTTTTCTTTTGCTTATACTATATGTAACAAGAAAATAAGATTTTCCTCTCTGGAAACTTTATAGTTTTGTGTAGACTGAAGAAAGAAGATACAAGTTCCAAAGTGGATGAAGGGAATTGTGTGAATTCAATAGCTAACTCTAACTTCTCTTCTCTCTTATTTCTGGGTAAAGTTCCAGTGATATGGAAAGTATTAATATCTACTAGGATACATAACAATTATATCTGTAGAATTGCATTCCTGCATTAGTGTAGATTATTAAAAGTTAACTGAGTAGAAATAAAATTGTATATATGAGGTGAGAAGACAGTATCATGACCTGCAGAGCAAGCTCATTTCTTACCTAATTCCACAATAGCCACTGTTACGTGAGAGCAGTAATTTAGAATAATGGTAATTGTCACTAAGCATTAGCCTTCGCATTAAATATTTAGAAATTGTATTTTCTTTAACTTTTTTTAAACCATGCATTTCAGTTCCTCCTTATTTAGATTTTTATTTATGAAAATATTTCTTTTTAAAGGTAGTCTTTAGAAAATATGAGTATTTACCATTTAATTCTAAAGTGAGAAAGGATGCAGAAATATTAATGTACAGTAAACCCATATTCATGGAACTTTTATTACTGACTTTATGGTAACATTTTGAAAGTGTTTCCACAAACTTTTTTTCTATCAAAAAATATATGCTCTGAGTAGCTAAAATTCTGTATCAAAATGTTGTTTCTTGAATTAATTATTTTAAACAATATTACTGGGTGGCTGATAACTCATTAGCACCTGCACAGATAAGCTGAATCCACAAATAATAAATGAGACTCTTCAGGATCAGTTTAAATCCTCAGTATCTGTAAATAACAGAAACAATCAGACCGTATAGGTCAGGGTTAGGCAACCTATCGCTTTTGGGTTTTCAAGAGAAACATGAGTTAAATCTGAGAACAATACGTCCGTATAACACCTGTCCTTGAATTTTTTTCTTTTTCTTTTTACTTTCTTTTAGCAGTTGTAGCCATCTCCTGATTTTTTCCTTCAATACCCACACTTCTAATACTTTTCTTCTGTTTTTATTTTCTCAGACTATTTCTGCTTTGTCTTCCTATCATTACACGTTACTATGCAAAGATAGTTTCAGGAAAGATATTTACATATTTTTCAAGATTACCTTCCATAAAGATACTAAAAAAATTTGTGGGACCATATCACTTAAAAAATCATTATAAAGCCTAAAACAAGTATTAACATCACTTCCTGAGCCAACTGTCATATGAGATTTTCATCCACGTTTTTGTGAGGTGGAAACTTGCTTGTATTCTATTGCTTGTAGTTTTCAAGCCAATGAGATAGATGATCAAGACTACTTTGCCTGTGTAGGCCTCCAGAGGAAAAAGGCACAGGGGATGCATATCGGCCTCTGTCTTGAGTGAAATAGCAAACGCCAGCCATCCTGCTGCTCTTTAGAGTCACAGAACATTATTTGAATTATGAAACTCTTTGTTAGTAGCTCAGTCCTAAGAAATAATACATAAAGCTTTACAAGGCAGTGTGCTTTTTTGTAAACATCTTAATTTTAGGTAATTTGGAAGAATGTTTAATTACAAGATCATCTTATTAATCAAATTTGGAATTGCTCCCATTACAAATAAATGATTGTAGGCAAATTGAGGGTTTAATTATTTCACTTAGACACGACATCCTGTTTACTTTCTCTTTTGAAATCTTCCCCAAATGAAGATGGCACAATAACATCTTGAAGACAGTACTGATAAACCTCATTTAATTTGTTTTCATCCATTTTAAGAGTCTACTCCTATTAAAAAGGAATGGCTTGTTGATAAGAAAGCAGACCATTATATGACAGATTCAATCTCCCCAAACAACTGACTTTCAGTTTGGCTCCAGTGAAAGATGATTGCCTGAGATGATATTTATTTTGCTTGTTCTCATATAGTTTAAACTCCATAGTTGAGTCAAAATGTTAAGAGAATAAAATGGTCAAGAACCCTGAGAAATCTTATTAATTTTGTAATGGTATTGAAAGCGTGCCAAAGGTTTTTGTTCCCTAAAGCTACTGCTTTGAGCAAATCAGAGGGGATTTCTATTTCTTCCTAACTGCTGAAAAGGGTAAGGCTTGCTCTGGTTTGCTGAGTATAAAATAGTTCAGGTGGAATCTAGGGATGTTGTATAGAAATTTTTCAATGTAGATTGTGGTTTTAGGGAAACATGGACACACACAAACATATGTACACAAATACAAACACATAACAGCAAATACGAAAGAATAGAAAGTAAGATAAACCAATTAAGGGAATTCACACAGAAGATAAATAACTTCATTTGATTGTAGAATAATCGTTGCCATGGACCAGTGAGACACAGATGATAAAATGGTTAGATAAATTTAGCTTCTCAACTCAAAATCTGCTACTTTTTTCACGTTTATTATTTTGTTGAGGACATTATTATTACAAGGTACAAAAATGTTACAGAGTTGTTGTTTATGAAAAATTTGTATGAGAGCACAAGAGCGAATCAAATGTCAGGTGTGAGGACCGGGTGTCAGATCTGTGTTCCATGGCTGTGATTCCCAGTACCAAAGAATAGTTACTGGTACTACAGTACTGTCCTTCTCATACTCTGTGCTTAGGAAATACTGCTCATATCAAACTTGAGTACATGGGATTCATGCTTCTCCATTCTTGAGATGCTTTACTAAGAATAATGTGCTCCACTTCCATCCAGGTTAATACAAAGGCTGTAAAGTCTCCATTTTTTTTAATGGCTGAGTTAAACTCAGAAGCTTCTGTACAGCAAAGGAGACAACAACCAAAGCAAATAGACATCCTACCCAATGGGAAAGGATATTTGCATATCTTGAATATGCTAAGTATTTTTAAATAAACATTAATTTTATAAACAGTGAGTTTGTGGTTTATTTTGAATTACTAGAAGAGTTTAATTGCCATTGTAATGCATACATTGAGAACCAAGTAAACAAATGATAACTTTCAGGCAAGCCTAGACTCTAAAGGGAAAGACTAAAGTGTTGTTGATTAACTATTCAGTATTTTTCCCCACTATTTCTCCTATGTTTTTGGTTGCCTAAGCAACTATGTAAATGAATTCAAGTATAACTGCTAGATATTTATTCTGAAAAAAACAGTTTCTACATAATTTTCCCAGTTATAATCTCATCCAATTTGAGGGAATAGATTTCTTACGATTGTTTTCCTTGGCCTTCTCAAGTGAGATTAAGAAGAAGCTATATCCTCCTCCTAAAATGCCATATAATTTACAATATATCTTAAGTTTAGTGGGAGACATATTACATTTCTGTGGATCTCTATATAGCAGGATCTTGAATATCTTTGGATGTCCAATGTTTAACCCAGAGGACTGGCATATAGCAAGTTAAGTTACTTTTGAGCTGGTGAGTAAACTGTTGCACAGATACGCAATTAGAATAGACATGAGATTAGAACCTTATCTTGGGGTGGCTGATTTTTCAAGCCAATGATAATGAGCTTTATTAGTGGCAGAATATACTTTACTCAAGGGACATTCATCGGACACTGTTCTACTTTAGCCTAAAGGACGTTTCAACTTCTTTACTGTTTCTGGAAAGTGTATTTCAGACAGATTTTTACACCTAGTTCCAATAGAAGGAAATAATCTTGGTACTCACACAGACATGCAAGTAATCAAGATGTTGGCTCATATAAGCTTACAGTTTTGAGACTTATGCTTGTTCTAGTCCTTGGAGGAATCTATCAAAAAGCAAGATCAGTAAGATCATTTGCACTAGGCTACCAGCTTGAAGAGGGCCCTAATTTTGGGCAATTTGTCCAGAGGAGAAAAATTAAACATCATGTGTTGATTTTGGCCAAAACATATCCACTCTCTGTTGAACCTGATTGAGAGAGATGATCTGATGAATCAGCTTCAAAATCTAAGCCGTTTGAGCCTTGATTAGGGTTTCTTACAGGGCTCACTCACAGGTAACATTTGTATCACTTATTCTTTAATGAAATCTACCTTAAATAGAGAGAGAGAGAGAAGATATGGCAGGCGGTGATGCTGTAACTACCCCAATGCTCCACATTGCCTTGTCCCCCTTGTAGTTGACAGGGTTAACTAGTTCTGTGTTTTTCTGTGTTCTGGCCAATAGATCATTAGAAAAGAGATATGTGTCTCTCCTCGACCAAAGTACAGAAAAGTCAGTGTGTCTTCCTTTCAGCATTCTCTTTTTCTGACGCAGGGATAAATGAGGCCTCAAGTTCTAGATGTTAGTCAGGATCCTTGAATGACTATACAGAACACGGTACCCTTCCAACATGCAGTGATGTAACAAAAGTGACACTAACCTTTGTTTTATTAAACCACAGAGATTTTGGGGTCACTGTATTCTGCAATAAACCTAACCTACCTAGATTAGTAGAAAGGAAACCAGGAAGAGCATTTAATGAGCACCCATTCTATGCCTCCACTATACTAGGATATTCACATGGTCTGCTATGTCTGTAGTTGTTTTATTTATTTCTAACACCTTTATCACAGCTGGGGGAACCAGACGTCACAGAAAAATACAGAATGAATGTATCCTGAACTTTGTTCACACAACCCTTCCTGACTCACCTGTGGTACCATTCCCGTCTTAGAGCAGACATATTAGAGACCTGCCTTCTGAGAGCCATAGATATTGGCTGCATATCTTCTTAGAAAAGTATCTTAAGAATGGAAGAAAAAGTATTCAATATATACAGCCCTACTATGAAGGCTATAACCCAATTATAGCACAAGACTATGGGGCAAGGGAGGGGGGGAGAAAGGGGAGGATGTGTGGAGAGAGGGTAAATGGTGGGGTCACACTTATGGTGCATCTTAGAAGGGATAGGTGAAACCTACTAAATGCAGAACACAAATGTTTTCACACAATAAACGAGGAAATCCCATGAAGGTTATGTTGAACAGTTGGATGAAAATATTTCAGATTGTATATGAAGCCCGCACACTGTACCCCATGATTGCACTAATGTACACAGCTATAATTTAATAAAAAATTAAAAAAAAATACTATTGTTTAGGTCAATGACCACTGAGTCAGGTCAAGCCATTTTGGAATGAGTTAAGCAATTATGTCAAAAGTGTATTCAATTATATTCCTCTAGAGTTATTTAGGGATTTCTTGCAAATTATTGCATATGACTCACTTTGGCACCATAGGAATTATGTTATTTACTCTCATTAGTGGGTATTGTTTGTTGCAGCTAATGAATAAAATGAAAAATGGAAATGTTATGTATTCAGAGCATATCAAATTAGGCACCACAGAGAAAGGGTAAATAGGGACATGTTTACTAAATCATTGCATATAGGAATCTCTTTTAGTTGAATTATGAACATTTAATTAAATTCTTTACAGTGTATAAAGACCTCTGGACTTGTAGTCACAATACCTGGGTTGAAATTTTGGCTCCATTTTAGCTGTACAATCAAATTACTTCACTGAGCTACAGGTTTCTAATCTGTAAATTGAGTATAGATTAAATTTACCTTACAAGGCTTTCATGAGAATTGTGGACTTGAATTAATATAAAAGCATCTGTGGTCTGATATATAGTAGATGCATAATAAAGTGTTAGAGAGTCTGTTTGCCCTTTAAAATATATGAAATACATTATCCCAGTAAATTGTTCAAGTTTAAATTATCAATGACTACTGCTGCCTCTTCTAATAAACAGATATGGGATGGATTAAATATATCAGAAAGAGCCACTTGGCTTCAAAGAATCTTCAAAAGGGGAGAGTTACCTTCAATAACTCATCAAGCTTCAGGGTCAGGCTTTTTATTTTGCAAGCTCAAAACTCTAACTTGGCAGCGTCCCAGAGTCAATTGAACTCAGGGATACTGATTCCTATTAGCCAATTCCATAAGACACTGATGGAGATAAATAGATACTTATGAGAATTTATTTTAATAAGAAAAATCTTCTAAGTTCACTAAATTCCTATCTACTCTAACCAGTACAGAAATTACAAGGGGAGCCAAATTATAGCCCCAAGCTTACCTGTGTCTGAGAAGGCTAGGATATACTAGTAGAGACAACCACAAAATCTCCATTTCTTTAAATATAAAAGTTCAATTATCACTCAAATGTCATATCTACAGTGAGTAGTGGAGAGGGGATAGTGGGCTTTAAATTCTCCTTTTTCAGGACCTCACAATAGCAAAGGCTTCAGGGAGTTGCTTCCGTGAGGGAAAAGGAATGATGAAGGATCTTGCACTGTTTCAACATCTTCCCATAAGTGTTCCTTTCACTCACTTTTTTATTGGCCAAAGTAAATAAAATGGCTGTACCTACGTTTAAGGAGGTGAAGTACAACCTTCTCACGTACCTCAAAGTAGAGGGGAACTGCATATTGGTGAGTGTACCTGGTCACCATTCTTGGTAAAGAGGGTAGCTGATCAGAGGTGGTTTAATTGTAAGTTTCACATGTTCGACACCCTCCTGCTCTGAAGCCTGCTGTCCCTTTCGCCACATAAAAGATGGGGTTGCCAGATGCCTACATTCTCATAATGTCCTACTGGCAAAACATTCTCCCCTCTAATACTAATAGACATAGATATGCACTGCCAAACACTGTCTCAGAGACCCGTCACCTCCACCTTGTAGGCTGGCCAACCCTCCATTTCATAAGTACCACTATATTCTTTCTTTAGAACCATTGGTGCATTCAATTAAATGGCATTCAGGTCTTACGGACCTGGAAAGCCTTCTATGTCTTTCAGATGATTTACATACCTTGATTACTGAGTCTTGATTTCTTAAGTTATCTCTGAAGATAATATTGTCTTCTTCATTTTCAGTTCAGAGGTAGCCAGCTGCTATTCCTCACCTGTATTCAACTGCCTCCCAATATACTGTGTATGGGTTCAAAACAGTACTTGGATAATCTCATAATGATACATTTGTTTAAGTTAACAATGTTTGGGGGACATCAGGTCCGCCTTAGTAAGGTGTGCTTCCTCATGCTCTTTCTTGTGTCAGAATGACTGTGCAAAAAGGAATCTCTGCCTCCTCGGTCGTCCAGTGTGGGTTGCATTCTGTTATAGACAGTAACTGTCAGTGGGCTTTAATTTCAATTTAACTGTCACATGCTGATCCCCAACTTTAAGTATCCCCCAATGAAAAAATCACTTTTATATTAGTAAAACCTCCTGTAATCGTTTCCAGATCTTATGCCTCCAAAGAATTGGATGACTTTTAGTTTCTTTTTTTTTTATATATTCTCAGTCCTAATCTTCAAAGAGTTCTGCATTGGAACATAATAATCAACCCTTTTTTCTCTTCTACTGAAATATTTTAGCAAATAGATCCCCAAGTCAGAAAGAAAATTGAGTCATTTAATTTTTTGTTACCTATTATTTAATCATTCCACTGATCTTCATTGAGTCATACATTCAGCAGACTTTAGGACTCCTACTATGTTCAAATCCAAAAACTATGGAAAGCAAATGAAGAGTAAGGTAATACTGCCCTCAATACTGCCCTCCTCACCTTCGGGGAGAAATGGAAAGACATAGGCCAAATAATAAGAAGCAATGAATTGTTGAGAGAGGGAAAGAATGTTTTATGTGTCCGTAAGTCAGGGTTTGCTAATACTTAAGTATTTGATTCGATGAATTCTTTAAAGTTTACAAAGTACTTTCTCATTAATGATCTCAAGTAATCCTCTCTATAGTGGGAGAGGTCATGTTACCTGCTTTTACAAATGAGGCCAAGCTTTTTGAAGTCAAGCAGCTCGCCCAAGTGTTCATTGTTATTAACTGACACAACACATATTTTCTAAGTCCTGCACATATAGCATATTTGGTCATGAATTCCTAGTTAGTCCTTTCTCCTAAATCCTTTGACACAAGTTATGGGAATACCAGAACATTCTATTTTTGTGAAAGTTCACTGGCATGAGGCTATATTATAGAAAATAAGGAAGGAACCAACACTTGTTTGGCAAATAGATAATTAAAAAAAAATTATCATCTGGGTCACCTATGTGTTCTTTTTGTTTATTTAGCTTTTTAATTTACTTTTGTAATTTTCTTTCCAGAAAAACGGGTAGCTTTTACATGTATTACCTATAAAACTGTATTTCTTCGCATTTCATTGTTTAGCTTATAAAGAAAATATTGGAAATGAAATTATTTTATAAGTAAAGGTAAATAAAAATAGATAATTTGATGTAATGTAATAGAAAAGTTTACTCAAGTTAAAGAGGCTGACATAAAGATAGAGAAACAGTCTGAGGGATATCTGCATAAACCTCCATAGACGGGTTTGTTAAAATCCTTCCTTATTTGATCCAAGTTTTATAGGAACAATTCAATAAGCTCATGTTGAATGCTCATGTTGCTACCCAGTGTAAGGCAAGGAAATTACAATAAGACATCATATTGGCTCTCAAAGATGTTTCATTTTCATGGGTGAAACAGAAGCACAGTGATTTCAATAGAGTAAGTACTATGCTTGAACTATAAGATGTTTTGTGAACAGAGGGTCCAGAGTTACAGCCAAGCAACAGTGTTGGAAGGGTGGACTGAGTTCAGGAATAGGTCGGAGAACAATGAGAGAAGACTTCTTATAGAAAGCCTCTTTATTTTTTTATTTATTTTTTTTTTTATTGAGTCATAGCTGTGTACAATAATTCAGTCAAGGAGTACAGTGTGTGGGCTTCACATACAATTGGAGATATTTTCATCAACCTGATTAATATAACATTCATGATATTTTCTCATTTACTATGTGAAA
>CAUYRH010110755.1:0-18403 GCA_963574655.1 Perodicticus potto | reverse complement strand
CTCTGTTGTTGCTGGATCATTGTAGGGAGTGACCCTGTGTAGCTCCTCTGGGACTGCCCCAGCCAGAGATTTCTGGCTGTGGGAACAGCTCCGGAGTGTGGCACGCCCGGATCAAGCAGCAGGGCATTGGATGGTGCATCTAGTGGTCTTTGCAAAGGTAGCCTGTGCCTCCAGCAGTCTCTGGCTGGGAGGAGGGCTCCAGAGGGAGGGCACAGGTCGCCCCCTCCTGAGTCCCTGGCCAGACGGGCCAGGCCGGTGTGGAGGCAGAGAGGATAGGGGAGGACACAGGTTGTTTGGCTCCCGGAGTTCCTGGCCCGGGCAGGCAGGCGGAGGCCTGGCAGGTTCCCGGAGGAGTCCCTGGCCACTGTTGGCGCACCCAAGGCAGCACCAATCAGGGCAGCATGGGAGTCCCTGTGGAGTTCCTCGCCACTGCTGGAGGTGGGCCAAAGTCCTGCAGGGTGCCAATCGGGGTGTGCAGGATTCCCCACCAGTTTCTGGCCACTGCTAACGGCAGGCCAAGGTGAGCACCAATCAGGGCCACTTGGGAGTCCTGGTGGAGTTCCTGGCCGCTACTGGCAGTGGGACAAGGCCCAGGGGGCACCAATTGGGGCTGCCTGGGAGTCCCCACGGAGTTACTGGCCACTGCTCGCGGCGGGCCAAGGCCTGGGAGGATGGCAATGAGGGGCCAAGCAGGAGTCCCTCCAAGTTCCTGGCCACTCCGGGCAGCGGGCAGAGGCCCGTGGGGGCATGGATCGGAGCCGCGCAGGAGTCCCTGCAGAGTCCCTGGCCATTGGGTGGTGGGCTCAGTGGGGTGCGGAGTGGAGCCCCACGGTTCTAGGCGGAGTTCTTGGCCTGGGGGCTAGTGGAGGCTCGGTGGGGCCCCAGAGTCTCTTACCTGACAGGTCACCTGGTCCGGCAGACAGGGAGGGTGGTTGCTGCTCAAGTCCTCCTCCCTCAGTTGCAGCAGAGGTCAGGCTTCTGGTGCATCAGGTAAGGGGGGAAGGTTGTCTTGGAAGTTCAGAATGGCGGAAAACTGTAGTTCAGTTTTTTTGCCTGAAGCTTGGTTTTTTGGAGTTGCAGCTTGCGTCAGCAGAGGTGACCTGCAGTTATCAGTTCTCTCTCTTGGCTGGGCTCCCAGTCTTCAGCTCAATTGGGCAGTTTCTGGAGGTTCTCTTTCCTTTTGGACAGAAGCCTCTGTCAGAAGCTGCTTCCAGTCGGCCATCTTGTCCCTCCCTCCCTGTACTTCTTGTATGTGTTGTCCCTTGACTATTAGGACACTGCCTCAGCCCTAGAAGGCATTCAGTCAGTTTTACCTTACTGCCTGGATATGTGCTGTGGCTGCAGTGATGCCTTTGGCCAGTAGGACAATGGGCTCAGCTGTAATGGCTAACTCCATAACCCAGGAGGGCTTAGCTAAGGCCATATTGCAAGTTGGTCTCACTTGCTCTGTGGAGTACTACTAGTGATAATTTTGCTATAAAGGCACCATGGCTGGGGGCCAATGGTGGGGATTAAAGAAAAGGGCTAACATAGCAGGCTGAAGACAGTTTTCTTCAGAGGGCCTGCTTATAAGATTGGTCCTTGGCTTACATCTGGGAGCTTGGCAGCCAGAGTCACTCCCTGAGAGGGATGCTTCCCTGTGCCCAGATGGTGCAAACCATGGCTTACACTGAACATTTGCTTGACTTCTTGGAGCCCAAATTTTGGTACATCCTAGGTAGAGGGTGCCTATGTGACCAGCCCCCAGTGAACACCTTGGGTGCTGAGTCTCTACGGAGCTTCCCTGGACATCACACACATGTTGCTGCATTTCTGTTGCTGGGGGAAGAATGTGCTCTGTAGCCCCTCCTGGGAGGGAGTGAGCATAAGGAAGCCCACCTGCAATTCCTCTGGGATTCATCTGTCTTGGCTGCCCGTGTGGTCTGTCTGTGCATACTCAGTCCACTGCTGTAATGAATCTTAGCTGTGAGGACAATTACATGCTGAGTCTCCTGAGCCCTTCTAGAAAAATCTCTAAACATGGAGGTATTCTTAGGGACTCCAAACATAGTACCTCTAATGTTTAGGCTCTGTTTGAGTTTTGTCAAATATCCCAACAATGTTTTTGTAGCCAAAACCTCCAGGTCAGAATCCCATGTACGATGGCTTTGACCTCTCACATCTCTGCGGTCTCCTCCAGTTGGGAATGGTTTCTGCAACACCTTTTTTGCTACCATTGACCTGAGCAGTATTGAAGACTATAGGACACCTTTACTTTGTAGAATGTCCCTCAATTTGCTTCTGTGTACTGTTTCTTTATTATTAGATTTAGATCAAGCATCTTTAGCCAGAATATCACAGAAATGACTTTTTTGTTCTTGTTGAGTCTAACCATGCACTGCACGATTTTAATTTGCCCTGCTATTGATAATATTCACCTGTCACTTGAAATAAAGTGGTGTCTGCCAATAAATAAATAAATAAGTAAATAAATATTAGATCTTCAGTTAAAGTTTCACATATCTGTAAGGTTCTTCAATTGTTTTTCAGGCTTATCATCTTTTGTCTTGTTTTGTTTTGTTTTTCCAGATTGGGTAATTTCTACTGATCTGTCTTCAAGTTCACTGATTCTTTCCTCTGTCCCTTCCATTCTACAGTTAAGCCCATCCATTGAGTTTTGTTTTTGTTTTAAACTTCAGTCACCGTATTTTTAAATTCTAAAATTTTCATTTGGCTCTCTTTTGTCTGTTATTTCTGTGCTAATAAGACTTCTATTTTTCTGGCTGAGACTTTGTATTTTTTTCCATTTGTTTTAAGTGTATTCATAAGTGCTCATTTAAGCATTTTTTTATGGTGACTCCCTTAAAATCATTGTTAGATAATTCTAAGATCCGAGTTGTCTGGTGTTGGCATCTGTTGGTTGTCTTGACCCATCTTTTTGGGTCTTGGCATTATGAACAACTTTTTTTAAAAGCCTGGATAATTTCGTCACTATGTTTTAAGATTCTGGACTTCATTTAACCTTGTATTTTAGTAGGCCTCTTCTGACTCCCCTCTGGTGGGTAAACAGGGTGCCACTTCATTATTGCTTGGTGGCTTAGAGATCCAGGGGCTCTGCTCAGAATCAGTTGACATCCAATAAGGAGGGCAGGAGTGGGATTTCAGATTCTCCAGTAGACTTGTTTCAGTTCCATCCTAGTTGGGAAGGGAAAGCCTTGTCTCATCACTTGCCAAATCAGGTAAGGATGGAACTTCAGCTTCCTCTGTGATATCCACTGATGGTGGTGGTAGGGGCAAGGAGGGAGGGCTGTTAACTACCTGGCAGGGACAAATATCCCAGTTGTCCATGGCCTTCTCTGATACCCTAGGGGTGAGGATGATGGGGTGTCATGTTACAGCCTGGCAAGCCTGGAAATCTAGGCTTTCCATCTAGCCTTTAATGGTGAGAACAGGGGTTGGGATGCAGGTATATTTCTGGGTGTTTGGCTGAAGTAGGTTGATTATTGCCTGCAAGTTTTCTATCTTGCTTCACTGCCCCCTTCCTGGTTCTTTAGCTAGAGAGAGACAGCTTCCCTGGTGCTTTTCTTATCTGTGCCATTTTGTGTTTCTAGGTTGCCAGCTTCTTTAGCATCTAGTCTTGGCATGCAGGATAAGAAGAAATTCCCAAATCTTACCCCTATGCTTCCTTGGAGTCTGGAGGTCACCAGCTGGTCTGTCTTGTTTTCTCCACTTTTCAGAATCCTATGTTTTATATGTAATATCCAGGGTATCTAGGTGCACTTAGCAAGAGAAAGAGGCAAAAGCATACCTATTTCATCACACCTTCCCTTCATCTTTCTAGAAGCAAAAGTCCTTAACTTATTAATTAAAAGTACATTGGAAAGATTTCCAAAATAGCTGCTAGAGATTATTTTGTCCTTTTGGAATTCCACATGGTATTCTACGACTTGGACATACTGAGATTTATGTGGTTGTCTTCTCTTACAGATGAAACAGTCAGGCAGTTTCTAGGGTTGTGCTATTGCAAACACAATTTAATGAACATTGTTGTATGTACACACTCGGCAATTTTTTTCAAGTACATCTGTAAGGGTAAGTTTCTAGTAGTAGTTTTGCCAGGTCAAAGAGGATGAAATTTTAAGTTCTGACAAACATTTGCAAACCTTCTAAAGAGCCCTTACCAATTTGTATTTCTACCAGCCTTGGATAAAGTTGTGTGCCTACTCATTATAATCAAACTTTATGATGTCAATTTGATAAGTTAAAATGCTTTTTCATTTTTATTTTATTTGCTTTTCTATAACTATTAACAGAGTTTAATAGCTTTTCATATGTGTGCCGCCTACTTGAATTTCTTGTCTGTGTATACATGTGGTATGTGTGTACAATGGCCTATTCACATTCCTTGTTATGTTCATTCCTGATACAGTTTTCATCCATTTTTTGATATTGAGGTTATTCTTGCCTCATCAGAGGAACTAGGGGGTACACCCTCTTTTACTAGAAAAGGATAACTGTGTTGTTATCTCACATTGATTAGAAAAGCTCTTTGTCAATTAAGGGTATCAGCCATGTTCCTTCTCATTTTGTCTTAATCCTTGACTCCTATTTATGATATATTTTTGGAACAAAAATGTTGCATGTCTATGAAAACATGGACATATCCATCTTTTTTGTCAATATCATCTCAAATTCCTATTGGCTGAGATTTCACTAGTCCTGAATCCAAGGAAGAAGTGGCCCATTAGGGACCTTCTCAATTTTGAGTTGCCCAATAGTGCTCTTTCTCAAATTACCATACCACTCCTTTTAATGACTGTCCCACCCTCAAGATGAAGTTATGGCCCTAGGGCTCTTCAGGTCCCATTCCCGTCCTCTTTTCAGCATGTTCTGCTGCTGGCACATGCCTAAATCTTTTGTTCCAGGCCAGATAGGGCAACCCACACTGAAATGAGCCACCATCTCTGGCTCATGGTTCTTAACTATGATGCACAGACTCTAGGTTGTTGTTGAGCACAGGTCCTCTCTGCTGGAGGCCTGTTGATGTCAATCCAGGACTCTGATCTCCTTGTGTGCACAGCCCAGCTTTCCCTGTGCAGAAGGCTGTCCCTTTGCCACATCTGCTATGAACTCCTGATCTAAGCAGGATCTCAAATGCCCTCCTCTCAACAATCTTCAAGCATGTTGTACTGTTCTCTACCACAATCCCCTGTACTTCTGAAAACAGGCTGGAGGTTTAGAAATTGAATTATTTCTAACTATTAATTAAGTGGAGACATTTTAACCTACATGAAACAAAGTAATGCAAATAAAATATCAATAAAGTTTTATTATTTATTTATGATAACACTAGGTAAGAATCCCCCACAAGGGCAAGAATGTGGCAATGGCCCTCTCCAGTTGTCGGTGGGAGAATTAATTCTTTGACTGCAAAGCACTCAGAAACTAATCATGGGTGCACTAAATGAACATCTTGTGTTGAAGGCCTAAAGGTGTCCTTAGCACTAAAGGAACATCTTGTTTGAATGGCTAAATGGGCATTGTTCTCAGGCAAAATGTTAATCTGTATAAGCTTTACGGAAAATTGCTGGCATGAGTTCCAAAACTTTAAAAAGGCTCAAACCCACATTTTTAATCCTCCGCAAATCTCTGCTAAGAAAATAGCCTATAATAAGAAAATATTTAGGCAAAAATGTTCAATACAGTATTGTTTATATTAGAAATAATCCAAATATACAACCAAGAGGAACAGCAGAGTAAATTACAGTTTTCTAGCAGATGGAATGACACACAGCCCTAAAGGTGATGCCTGCAAGGAATTTATAATCATGGAAAATGCTTGATATATTATGATATGAGAACAAGCAGTATGTGCAAAACTATATAAAATATATATATAAAGAAATCGTATCTATTTTAGAAATAACAACAATGTATGCTCAGATCAGAGGCTGGAAGAAAATACACCAGAACTGTTAAGTGGTATTATTCGGGTGCTATGACAAATACAGCAACTTCTTTCCCCAAATTTTATATTTTTTCTAAATTTTCATTTTTAAGCTATTTTTATAATGACAAAAGTGTAAAAGAATACTGTCAGTTAAACTTTCAGATGGCACTTTGTTCTTTGCATTTTAAATTACCCTCAGAGGCCTCGCCAAACAATGGTGGCGAGGGGTCTGCTTAGGTATCGTGGGACTAAGAAGTCAACTCAAAAGGCATGGCAACTACAAATTTATATGCAAAATGAAGTGTTTCTGGAATGCAATAAAAATGCTCATTATATAGGGTCCCAAAGGTCACCATAAATAGGAAAAAATAAGAAATTCATATTTTATATTTTTAATATTCTTATATTTATGTATCAACATGTAGAGAAATCTTCTGTAACCATTTTGTAAAATTCTGTAATGAGATTTTGTAAATAAAAGTACATGTAGCTACAATTTCTCATTTTCCCTGTGTATCTATGCATGGTGACCTTTATGATAATAATGAGCAAATAATCTGAGCAGTGACCTTCGTCCAGTTCAGACTGCAGCTGAGGGGTGGGCATGCACCATACCTTTTCCAGCTGGGACTCACTCTCATCACAAGCCTCCCCGAGCAGGTCTTGGGCCCTTCTGAGGTCTCCCCGCCTGTATGCGGCATGAATGCATTCCGTCCTGGGGGACTGTGCTGTGGCATCACCGCCCGGCGTGGATGGCTTGCTGCCCATGTCCCTGGCACCTGTGTGGGAGGAAGCACACACTCAGAGTCACTGTCACTGCCAGTATGTTCTCGGGAATCATCGGAGGAGACAGTAGAGGAAGGTGCTGTCCATAAGCAATTTTGGAGGCTGTGGAAAGAGAAAAGGATGGCCCTGAATTGCTGCCAAGCACCTGTTACCCCCGAGACCTGTACCCCTTCCACAAGAGTCTTCCTGGGGCTGGTGCTGAAGTCCGGCTGTCTGGGAATATACCAGCCAGGTGAACACAGCTCAGACGATTCAGTAGTAAGGCTGCCACCTGGACTTGCTCCAGGGCAGCAGGGACAGCTGCCTTGTGAGGAGCTGCCAGGCTGGCCTCACTGACAGCAGCAGAGGAGTAGAGGCTTCAGCAGGAGAGCTGGTAGTCTCAGCCAAATGGTCCTGCTGCTGTGTCCCTCAGGGGAACTAAGAATCACACAGCAGAAGAACCATAGTGTGAAAATCTATATGCTTCCCTAAGTCCCTCCTCACCTAGAACACTCCACAAAGGACACAGGATTTACAATCGGCAGCCCTCACCCCACTTCTGCCCATGCACAGACATGCCACATGATGGCCCTGGGCAATCTCCTAAAATTCTAGGCCTCAGGACTTGCTGGTCCTCTGGTGTGGGGCCACTCCAGGTCAACTGAGCACCTGGGGCAAGCTGGGAGAGGATACATTGTGTGGCACGCTGGGCCATTCAGTAAACACACAGGGCATGTGCCGAGTTGCACCTGTAGACCAACCACAGGCAGGCTGCTGAAGATAAAGAGGGAAAGGAAGGCACCTCTACCCTCACTGAGCGTCCACTCTACAACAGCATCCATAGCTAGGCATCTGCAGACCCCAAAGAGCTGACAAACAGGCTTCAGAAGTTCCCTGAACATCCTAAAATTGTATACAATACTCTATGCATGTGTGTGTTTGTGCAAACATGTGTGTACATGTGGGTGCATGTGTTAACATGTGTGCACATGTGTGTACATGTGTGTGTGAATATGTGTATGTACATTTTCCTGGAGGTAAAATTCAAGGCCTTTATCATATTTCCAAAGAAGTTAGCAAACCAGAGTTAAAGTTTTATCTCTATAGATATTATAGAAAAGACTACATTAAATGGCGAGTTTAATTCTGATTGTGTTGAGTGGCAGTAGAAGTAGGGAGAGAATCCTACTGTGAAAAGTGGTCTCACAAATTGGGTCATTCTTGTCATACTCAACTAAAACAGTTGAGAAGCCAAGAAGAAGAAGCCTTTGCATTAACATCACTCCAAGAATATAATTCACTAACCACTAAAACTACCTACTATAACTGAAACCAGTTTTATCAAATAACTACTAAATGAACCTACCCTAACTCTGAAATTAATTTTACCCACAACTGTTATTGACCAATCGAAACTTGTCAACTCCCCCAAACCTTACTAATACTAATAAACTTTCTAAAAAAACACATAACATTCCTCTTTTTCACAAAGCTCTCAACTGTCTCTTTATTCTTCAAACATATACATCCCAAATTACAATTCATACATCCCAAATAAGAGATGACATTTAAAAATTCATCTTTCCATTTTTATTTTGACTTCGCACTACCATTCTTGGCCAAGTTCACACAGCCAGTAGAAGCAAACTTGGCCTGAAGTTTAATCTCCCAGCTCATGGGCTGGGGATAAACCCATGTTATTTTCCTACTGGGAGGAATAAAACAGAATTTAGATTTTTTTTTTTAAATTAAACGTAGATGCTGAGCAAAGTTGGCTTACAAACATACATATCACAGAAGTGAATCACAAAATAGCAGCTAAAATTTGGAAAATTAAAAATTATTGACTTACAGTGGCATAAAAATTACATGCTTAGAAATAAATTCAACAAAAATGGGGAAGATTTGCACACTTAAAACTATAAAACACTATTAAGAGAAACTGAACAAGACCAAATAAGTAGAAATCCATCCATGTTCATAGATTAGGAGAATCAATACTATTAAGGTGTCAGTTCTACCTGATTTTATATATAGATTCAACTTAATCCCACCATAATACCAACAGGTCTTTTTTTTTTTTTTTTTTCATTTTGGTAGAAACTAACAATCTGATTTTCAAATCTGAATATCCAAAGTGATCTGGAAAAAGAAAAGAGTTGGAGAATTTACACTACCTGAATTCAAGACTTTCTCTAAAGCTACAGTCATCAAGACAGTGTGGGCTTGGCATCCGCAGCTCAGTGAGTAGGGCGCCGGCCACATATACCAAGGCTGGTGGGTTTGAGCCCGGCCTGAGTTGCTAAACAACAATGACAACTACAACCAAAAAACAGCTGGGCATTGTGGCAGGTGCCTGTAGTCCCAGCTACTTGGGAGGCTGAGGCAAGAGAACTGCTTAAGCCCAAGAGTTTGAGGTTGCTGTGACCTGTGATACCATGGCACTCTACCAAGGACAACATAGTGAGCCCTTTTTTTCCTTGTCTCAAAAAAAAAAAAAAAGACAGTGTGGTAATGGCACAGACAAATAGCTTCAAGGGTCTAAGGGACAGAATAGAGAGTAGAGAAATAGAATACTTGTTTATCCAGTTGATTTTTGACATGAGTGCTACACCAATACAAGAAGAAAAGCAAAGCCTTTTAAATAAATAGTGATGGAACAACTGGAAATTCTCATTTAATAAAGAGAAGCCCTGACCCCCCACTTCTCACCATGTACAAAAATTAACTTGAGATGTATCACAGACCTAACAAAAGAGCTAAAACTATAAAGCTTCTAGAAAACCACATGGAAGACTGTCTTCATGACCTGAAAGCAAGTGAAAATTTATTAGATAGGACACAGAAAACACTAACCAAGAAGAGAAAAAATTGCTGAACTAGACATAATCAAAATTTAAAACTTTAGCTCAACAAATACACCATTTAAAGATGAATAGGAAAATTATAGACTGGAATACAACATTTTTAAAACACATATCTGAAAAGGAATGGTATCCAGAATATAAAAACTCCCATAACTCAACAATAAAAAGATAAATAGTGCTATAAAGAATGGGCAGAGATTTGAACAGCAGAAGATACTCCAAGAGCTCTATGTCATTAGTCATCATGGAAATGCAAATTAAAATCACAATCAAGCACCACTACACTCCTACCAAAATGGCCAAAATTTAAAAAGACTGACAATACTTTGTGAGGATATGGAGTAACCAGAATGTTCACAACTTACTGGTTATTAAAGTGTAATATGATGTAACCACTTTGGAAATGGGTTTAGTGGTTTCTTATATAAAATATACACCTACCTTATGACTCAGCAATTCTATTCCTATTGACCCAAGACAAATAATGTCCAAAATAATTTATCCAAGAATGTCCATAGCAGCTTTATTCATAATGTTTCTAAACCGTAAATTGCCCAAGTAGCTAGCAACAGGAGAATGGATGACAAACTGTGGCACAGTAACCACTCAAAAATAAATGAAAGGACTGATAGGAATTTTAAAAATGTAATGCTGAATGAAAGACATCTTGCACAAAAATGATTCCATCTATATGCTGTTATAATCTACAGAGAAAAAAACAATCAGAAGAGGAGTACACTCACTCATGGTCCTCAAATTTGGCTCAGAATAAACCTCCTTAAATGATTTCATAGAGTATGGCTACGTTTCCATCAACAACATTGGTGCCCAGATGTGGGGCTCAGAAAATACTCAGGACCCCAGAAGGAGTAGCCTGAACTTGGTGCTAAGTACCGGCACGGTCCCTTTTGATCCCCTCAACTCCGAGCTTCTTCTCCAGTAGAACCTGTTAAGCCTTCCTGAACCCTGGACCTCCCGTTTTTGGTTGACGGTCCTTGGTTTATTCTGAGCTGGTTTTTTCCCTAGAAATACATTGTTTGGGATCCTAATTTTGATTTGGAGGTGAATTCTAAAGGGTCTTCTCCATTGCCTCTTCCCAAAATTAATCTAATTTGGATTAAGAATGGAAAAACTTCTTAAAAATGAGGAAAGGCAGGGAGGACAATCCCTTTGGTGCATCCCAGTTGGTTTTTGGAGCCTCCACTTACTTCTATTTAATTTGCGTTAAATGGAAAGGTTCAAAGACATGCCAGGTTTCCTAGGACTCTAGCTAGTTATGGCTAATTCTTGTGTACACGTTTTTTACTAAAAGGTAAATTATATCAAGGAAAATTCAGCGGTTGATTTGCTAGTACAGAGTTAAAATACCTCTTGAGCTCTCTCTCTCTTTTCTGCTAGCCTTCATTTCTGATGCTTGAAATAAAACTCACTGTTGATGATATCTGAAATTGAAAGGCTACCTGAAGATCTTGCAGCCTGTTCTAGCTAAAACAGAACTGACATGGAAACTGCTTTACCCAAAGCTTTGATTCACAGGCGTAATTAGATTACCTATCAGGCCAACTAAAGTTCTGCAATGTGAACAACTTCCAGTCTTACCAGAGGAAATTTTAATTGATTTGTCCTTTACAAACAAGTTATGAGTTTGTTGCTGTCTCGTGATCAGAGTTCCAAGGTAGAATCTATTGGAATTTTGCGTGCATGTGTATGTGAGTCTGTATGTTTAGATATGTTTTGTGTGTGTCCATGTATTGTATGTTTGTGCCTACCTTGTTCTGGATTGGCTTTTAAATAAGAGAGCGCATATAAATTAACTAAATGAATCTAAATCCTTTTCTAGTTTATGTGAATTTAGTAATCTTTAGTAAATAAACTATTTACTAAATATTTTTTGGGTTTAAAAAATCTATTATTGGTTAGGTAAGAATAAAAATGTTTTCAAATTGTCAGCATATATTTTTGCCTGAGTTTTACTGGACATTTTTATATTCTTAAGGTGTTAGGGTTTTGATACAAAGGTTATTAAACTATAAACCCAGCCAAAACCCAAATAGTCTGTGTCCGTATGATTTTTAAAAAGGTAAATTTAATATCGTTGAACGAATGCTAAAAATTAAATTTCTTGAGTTATCAACAAAAATACCAATGTGTTTTTTAGGTTCTTAATTGGTAAAAATGTATACATGCCTAAACAAAAAGTATCAGCAAATTAAAATAAATGAAACATCAACTAAATAGAACATTAATACAAACTTGTGCTCAAATGTTTATGAAAATATTTTAGTTTTTGTCTTTTAATGATAGCTGCAGATATAGCTTCTTCCACTGATTTCAACATCTGTAGAAAGGTACACATAAAACATGTTTCTAACTTACTCTGTCTTTCATCTGCTATTAACAGTACTGTTAGCAATTCAAAGCTGTCCCAGGAGTTGTAGTTCTAAGGGCTTAAATTAGAAGTTTTAGTTTTCCCTTGGTCTCATCCACTCTTGATTTTGCTAGTAGGTTATGTATATGTTATGTTGCTTTAACAAAGTTTTTATCTAGGTAAGGAACCCCTAACATGTTAATTTTATATATTAATTTATTTTAAGATTTTAAAATACAATTGCTAAAATCCAAAGAGAATCTCAAAACCATCTTACTCCTTAGAAATATTGAATGTACTTGAGTTTATACCAAGTTAGAAAATGTTTTAAAAACAGCTTAATTTTGATTCTCCTGTTAGAAAAAACATGTTACAACTTTGTAATTGTTTGAGGTGCTGGGGATTGGTGCTAAAGCTTTTTTCAGTCTAAAGTTAAGTGATACCATGTTGCTTAGGCTTAGAAAACTACCTTAAAATGAAGGCCTGAGAAGAAAAAGTTTCCTGACTTTGCCTTGTCTTCCTGTCTCTTGTTCCAATTCTTCCCATATAAATCAGATTCCCTCTTCCTCAAAGCCTGTCATAAAAACCAGAGCCCCTTTTTCTGAAAGCTAGCCATAAAACCTAAAATTGTTCTATGTAATAATGGGCTATAAAGTAATAATCTGGCCTACTTTGTTTTATGTAAAAACCACATTCCGGAAAGAGCCCTGCCTCATTCCTTCTTGGAGGGATTGCACACTCAAAGGTAAAACAGAATCTAGGTGGAAAGGCCTTGCCCCCTCCTAGTCTGTTAGTATCAGCTCAATCACATTTCCACATAGCTGCCCATACTTTGTCGACCCTCAGCATAAAAATGGACAATTTTTCTGGTATATTTTAGTATTCACTCTGAAAATACCCATTTAAAATACCCATTTAAAAGTTTGTAATTTTCCCCCCTGTTAATTAATCTGCCTCATGTTAGTGAATTTTCAGAAAATCTTTATAGGGACAGTAGCCTTTTCTCCCTATAGTCTGGATAAACTTTAGGGGGCCAGAGACACTTTGATCTCCACAATTTTCAATAGATTTTTTTTGGTATGTGGTACTTTGAGAATATCTAATTAAACACTTTAAATAGGAGATATTCTAAATATCTACTATATTAATCAAATTTAGAAATGATGTTACATTGTTTTAAACAACAAGTCTTATTAAATTATTTAACTTTGTTTTACAGTAAGATTTATGAGATTAAAAGCAACAGTTAAAACTTTATTTTGATCCTTGATCTGTGATTTATATATATATAATTTTCAGGGTATACAAATGGTTAACAAAACAATAACTTAAAATGATAACTAAAACCTAGGTAAACTGCTAAGATAAATTAGATAATTAAAAGATCAAGAGTCTGAATAAAAATACATGTTTTAAGACTTGGCAAATAAATTGTTCTTCTGTCTATATGTCATCTGCCTATGATACTTCACTGCCAAAATTTTCAAAAGAGCTGTAATTAATTGCCTTTAAAAAAAGTATGTGCTTACATCAAATATTTTATAAAGAAAACCGAAAAAAGGAGGAAAGGGGGAAGATGGTTGACTAAAGCAGTTTTTGACAGAGGCTCTAGTGCAGAGGGAGAGATAATAGAATGGACTCAATGAAGCTGAAGGTGGGAACTGAGCTAAGAAAGAAGATGGATAAGTGAGGTAAGCTCATCTCTGCTGAGGTAAGCTGCAACTCCAAGAAAGAGGATCCAAGAAAACAAATTCCAGGTACAAAGCCCATGCCAAGAGGACTAGAGGCCCCTCCCCCAAGGGGGAGACTCACTGTGGACTCCCTGAAAGGGCCCAAGGAAGAAAGACCTCCCATTTTATCCCACAAGAGAGAGTTGCTAAAGGGCCTCCTTCTCCAGGAAGGTCCCATTTGTGAGCCTAGGCTATAGCTTCTCATCAAAGAAGTCATACATCGAGGGGCAGAGGCAAGATGGCTAACTGAAGCCAGCTTTCCACAGAGGCTCCCATACAGAAGGAGAGTTAAAGGACAGAAGTTTAGCAAGTAAGCTGATGGTTTGTACTAAGCCAAGAGAGAAGGTTGAAGAATGCACATCAACCCTGCTGAGGCACGCTGCGACCCCAAGGATACAAACAAAAGGTACAAAATCCATCGCCAAGCGGATGGGAGTCCCCTCCCCCATGAGAACGGCTTGCAGTATACTCCATACAAACAAGCAAGCAGAGTTCAAAGATCCTCCCATTTTATCCCATGGGAGAGACCCTCTCTGCTTAAACCTTTTAAGCTAGAAAAGGGTGGTCATTGACTTTTAATCTCCTAAAACAAAATAACTTTCAATCCAGGATCCCAGCTAAACTGAGTTTCATTTATGATGGAGAAATTAAATACTTTAATGACATTCACATGTTGAAGAAATTTGCCATAACTAAACCAGCTCTCCAGGATACTCTCAGACCTATCCTCCATAATGACCAGCGTAATCCTCCACCACAAAAGAAAACTCACTCAGAAACTTTTGATCAAATTCCAACTTCCACAGTGGTGAAAGGATTAAAAATGTCCACTAGACTTTTGAAAAAATCCATGCCCAAAATTCTATCAGACTTATAAGTATTCTAAATTAATGTGAATGGCTTAAATTATCCTCTATAGAGACACAGGATGGCTGACTGGATACAAAAATTCAGGCCAGATATCTGCTGCATATAAGAATTTCATCTTACCTTAAAAGATAAATATAGACTCAGAGTGAAGGGATGGTCATCTATATTTCAGGCAAATAGAAATCAGAAAAAAAGCAGGTGTTGCAATTTTATTCACAGATACAATAGGCTTTAAACCAACAAAAGTAAGGACAGATCAGGATCATCACTTCATATTTGTTAAGTCTAATATTCAATATGATGAGATTTCAATTATTAATATTTATGCACCTAACCAAAATGTACCTCAATGTATAAGAGAGAATCTAACAGACATGAGCAACTTGATTTCCTCCAGCACCATAATAGTCGGAGATTTTAACACTCCTTTGGCAGTGTTGGATAGATCCTCCAATAAGAAGCTAAGTAAAGAAATTTTAGATTTAAACTGAACCATTCAACATTTGGATTTAACAGACATCTATAGAACATTTCATCCTAATAACACTGAATACACATTCTTCTCATCAGCCCATGGAACATACTCCAAAATTGATCAGATCTTAGGTCACAAGTCTAAACTCAGCAAATTGAAAAGAATAGAAATCATTCCTTGCATCTTCTCGGACCATTATGGAATAAAAGTTGGACTCAGTAACAATAGGAATCTGCATACTCATACAAAAACATGGAAACTAAATAACCTTATGCTGAATAATAGCTGTGTCATAGATGAGATTAAGAAGGAAATTACCAAATTTCTGGAACAAAATGACAATGAAGACACAAATTAGAATATCTGGGATAATGCAAAGGCAATCCTAAGAGGGAAATTTATAGCACTGAAAGCCTTCCTCAAGAGGACGGAAAGAGAGGAAATTAACAACTTAATGGATACCTCAAACAACTGGAAAAGGAAGAACATTCCAATCCCAAACCCAGCAGAAGAAAAGAAATAACCAAAATTAGAGCAGAATTAAATGAAATTGAAAAAAAAATAATTATACAACAGATCAATAGATCAAAAAGTTGGATTTTTAAAAAGGTAAATAAAATAGATAAAACTTTGGCTAACTTAACCAGGAAAAAAAAGAGTAAAATCTCTAATTTAATCAATCAGAAATGGTAAAGATGAAATAGCAACAGAATCCTGAGAAACTCAAAAAATCCTTAATGAATATTGAAAGAAAATTTATTCTCAGAAATATGAAAATCTGAAGGAAATTGACCAATACTTGGAAGCACTCCACGTTCCAAGACTTAGCCAGAATAAAGCGGAACTTTTGAAGAGGCCTATATCAAGTTCTGAAATAGCATCAACTATACAAAACCTCCCTAAAAAGAAAAGCCCGGGACCAGATGGCTTCACGTCAGAATTCTACCAAACCTTTAAAGAGGAACCAGTACCTATATTACCTATATTACTCAACCTTTTCCAAAATATAAAAAAAGAAGGAATACTACACAACACATTCTATGAAGCAAACATCACCTTGGTCCCCACACCAGGAAAAGACCCAACAAAAAAAGAAAACTATAGACCAGTATCACTAATGAATATTGATACAAAAATATTCAACAAGATCCTACAAACAGAATCCAGCAACACATCAAACAAATTATACACCATGACCAAGTGGGTTTTATCCCAGGGTCTCAAGGCTGGTTCAATATACATAAATCTATAAATATAATTCAGCACATAAACAAATTAAAAACTAAGAACATATGATTCTCCCAATTGATGCAGAAAAAGCTTTTGACAATATCCAGCATCCCTTCATGATCAGAACACTTAAGAAAAGGGGTATAGAAGGGACATTTCTTAAACTGATAGAGGCCATTTCCAGCAAACCCACAGCCAATATCGTCTTGAATGGAGTTAAATTGAAATCATTTCCACTTAGATCAGGAACCAGGCAAGGTTGCCCATTGTCTCCAATGCTCTTTAACATTGTAATGGAAGTTTTAGCTATTGCAATTAGGGAAGAAAAGGCAACCAAGGGTATCCATATAGAGTCAGAAGAGATCAAACTTTCACTTTTCACAGATGATATGTTTGTATATCTGGAAAACATGAGGGATTCTACTACAAAACTCTTAGAAGCAATCAAGGAATACAGCAGTGTCTCAGGTTACAAAATCAACACTCATAAATCTGTAGCCTTTATATATACCAACAATATCAAGGTGCAAAAATAGTCAAGGACTCTATTCCTTTCACAGTAGTTCCAAAGAAGATGAAATATTTGTGATTTTACGTAACAAAGGATGTGAAAGATGTCTATAAAGCAAACTATGAAACTCTAAGAAAAGAAATAGCTGAAGATGTTAACAAATGGAAAAACATACCATGCTCATGGCTGGGAAGAATCAACATTGTTAAAATGTCCATACTACCCAAAGCAATGTATAATTTTAATGCAATTCCTATTAAAAGCTCTACTGTCATACTTTAAAGATCTTGAAAAATAATACTTCATTTTATATGGAATCAGAAAAAACCTCATGTAGCCAAGACATTACTCAGAAATAAAAACAAAGCAGGAAGAATTATACTACCAGACTTCAGACTATATTATAAATTGATAGTAATCAAAACAGCATGGTACTGCCACAAAAACAGAGAGGAAGATGTATGGAACAGAATAGAGAACCAAGAGATGAACCCAGCTACTTACCATTATTTGATCTTTGACAAACCAATTAAAAACATTCAGTGGGGCGCGATGCCTAAAGGAGGGAGAAAGGGAGGCCATAAGGGCCGGGCAAGGCAGTACACAAGCCCTGAGGAGATTGACACACAGCTCCAGGCTGAAAAGCAAAAGGCCAGGGAAGAAGAGGAACAAGGAGAAGAAGGTGGTGATGGGGCTGCAGGAGACCCCAAAAAGGACAAGAAATCTCTAGACTCAGATGAGAGTGAGGATGAAGAAGATGACTACTAGCAAAGGTGCAAAGGTGTGGAAGGGCTCATCAACATTGAAAACCCCAACCAGGTGGCACAGACAACCAAAAAGGTCACACAGCTGGATCTGGATGGGCCAAAGGAGCTTTCAAGGAGGGAACAAGAAGAAATTGAGAAGCAGAAAGAAAAAGAACGCTACATAAAGATGCATTTAGCTGGGAAGACAGAGCAAGCTAAGGCTGACCTTGCCCGGCTGGCAATCATCCGGAAACAGCGGGAGGAAGCTGCCAAGAAGAAAGAAGAGGAAAGGAAAGCAAAAGATGATGCCACACTGTCAGGAAAACGAATGCAGTCGCTCTCCCTGAATAAGTAAGCGTGACCTGTGGGAAGAGATGCCAGGAACCTGGGCCGCGCCACCAGGACCTCTGCTGTGTCTTGCTCACCCTGTGCCCTGGTGCCGCTGCAGCAGCCCCTCATGGCCAGGAGCCTCCACAGCCTGAGGTCTCCTTTTCATCTTGGCACAGAAATTGGAGGGATGTGGGGGGCTGGGGGTGAGGCAGCTGTTATCTTTGAGACAGAAAGATGCAGGACAGCATTTCGTATGTAACCATTTGAATGTTTTTGCTGTTTTAGAATTCAGAACCCTTGTTGGGTGCCTGGGAGGTGGGGTAAGAAGAGCTTCCATTTGTCTGGTAGATTGCATGTTAGTGGGTGGTTGTGCCAGGAGGTAGCTGCTAACAAGTTTGACAACCAGCCCATTTATGTGGCCTGGGTGCTCCTTCAGAGAGGAGCTGTAATGTGGGAGTCCACACCCTGGGTCCCTGAGGGTAAAGGCTTATTCCTGGCCTGTCCCTTGTGTCTGAGGCTGCTTCTCTCTGCCCTTCCCCATCCTATTCCCACCTCCCTGGCCAGGGTGTGGGCCCATTTTTA
>CAUYRH010110754.1:0-14964 GCA_963574655.1 Perodicticus potto | reverse complement strand
GCCTGCCTGGGTCACAGTGATGTCTGTGGCTCCACAACCAGTCCGCTACTCCCTGCCACTATTTGGCAGGGGGAGGTGAAGCCTGATAACCTGGGTACTTGATAGGGGCTGGGGCAATTCACTCAGTTCCAGCCCTGTCCCTGATTGATGTTGCTGCTGGAGCAGAACAAGTTCGCAGAATTTATTTCTGTCAAGGCTATTTTCCCTGATCAGACTGGGGCTTCAAATGGGTCTGGCTCAGTCCATGAGTTCCAGCCTTTTGTCTCAGCTTTCATCACCTGAGGGCCAGGTTGGTCCAAAGATAAGCCAAGCAGCCCCTCTGAGAGTGTTCTAATCCCTGCACTCTGTTCTGGCCGGTACCGCCTCAGGCAAATCCTTCATGTGCCTTGGTTGCCGGTCCGCTCTGCCGGCACCGGAGAAGCCTCTACCAGCACCGGAGAAGCCGCCTGCTTCCCCTGGCCGCCCAGAACTAGGAGTGTCTCCTCAAAACATCCCCAGGGGTGCAGCTCTCCTGCTATTGTTCCTGGAGCTGGTTGCCGTTTTGTGCCTCAGGAGACCTTCCTGCCAGCCAGGTCTCCTCTTGGCTCACTCCCCTCTCACCACTCCTGAGCCAGAAAACCAGCACAGTTCAGCAACAGTCTGTGCCCGTCCACACCCCTCAAGAAAATCTCCTAGAATCTGGACTCTGTGGGGGACAAGCCTCCAGACCTCGGGGTGATCGTGGAGGGGAACACCAGGAACTCCGACTTGCAGGTAGAGAGTATATATAGTTTTATGCCTGGCTGGAGAGCACCTTGGCACCCTAAAAGGGGAAGGAGGTGTGGTTTTTAGAAGGTCTCTCCTGTGGTGTAGGATGGGAGGATGTCCAGACTCTGCTGGCTTGTTTGTATGGAGGTTGGGGGAGGGGACTCCCGTCCGCTTGGTGATATGCTCTGTACCGTTTTGTTTGTGTCCTCGGGGTCTCAGGTCTCCTCAGCAGGGTTGATGTGCACTCTTCAACCTTTTCTTTTGGCTCAGGTCCAAACCATTGGCTTTCTTGCTGAGTTTCTGTCCTTTAACGCTCCATTTGGACGGGAACGTCTGCAGAAAGCTGGCTACAGATCGCCATCTTCCAGGAACACATTTTTAAGGGTTCATGGGTACCACGTCAATCAGGTTATAATGACTTCTCTTCTTGTAACAGATTTGTATTTTAATAGAGAGTTAGCCAATTTAATAATCAGTCTCAACTAATAAGGATTCAATGTGAGAAGATTTCCTTTTCTTCAAGTAAACCATCAGCAACAATACTTCTCAAACCCTCTTTCTATTCAGATGGGGCACTCCCTTGACAGCATGCCAACATGACTTCATGACATTTTCTACTATTAAAATAATCTCACTTCAATTTGGGTTTTACTTCTGTACATTTAAAACTTTAATATTGGCTGGTGCCTGTAGCTCAAGTGGCTAAGGCGCCAGCCACATACACCAGAGCTGGTGGGTTCAAATCCAGCCTGGGCCTGTCAAGCAACAATGACAACTACAACCCAAAAATAGCCAGGCTGGTGGGTAACTGTAGTCCCAGCTACTTGGGAGGCTGAGGCAAGAGAATCACTTAAGACCAGGGATTAGAATTTACTGTGAGCTGTGATGCCATGGCACTCTACCCAGGGCAACAGCTTGAGGCACTATCTCAAAAAAAAAACAAAAAAGAAAGAAAGAAAGAAAGAAAGAAAGAAAAATTTAATATCTCATTGGTTCCCATTTTTTATTTCCCCCAACCCTAAATTAGACACATCACACTGTGTGGTATGTGAGTATGTCACAGGGATTCTTGGGGGAGCTGGTGAAGGGATCTGCTTTCACACGACCTCTCTGTCCCACTTTCTAGCACATACCCAGCTGGTATTGGGACAGAGACTGTGTCTCCTTATGGGAATACATAAGGAGGTGTTTACATAAGGCCTATGTCTCCTTATGTGATTACACACAGTGAGGATGTGGTTGGGTCTTTGGATAGTTTGATCCAGCGTGGTTCCCTTGGCCATGGGCCCTGTTGGAAGTCTTATTGGCTCACAACTGACTCATGAGGAGACCAGCAAGAGTCCAACTTTCTCAAGCATATGTGGGCTCATTGTATCAGCTAATTGGTAGAGAATCTAGAAAATCCTTTTCTGACACCTTTCACCTGGCTATGTCTCCAGAGTTCTCTCGTCTGCTCCCTTGGCCAGGTGCAAGTGAGCAAGGCCAGTAGCAAAGAGGGCATCCTCCTTCAGAACAAAAAGTTAATCTTTCCACACTGAAGGTCTTTCTCCCTGGGCTTAAGGAAGCCAGCAACTAGAACCCCAGAGCCCTCATGTTCAACTAGAGTAGGTCTATTTCTAAAGATAGACATAAATGTGCTTATGAAAGAAGTCAATTATTGTTTTTGATATTCTTTATAATAATTTTGAATGGATTTATTGAGAAATAATTGACACAATAAACTTTATATGTTTATATGTATAATTTATTAAGTTTTAATGTATGTATATACTCGTCTTCTCATCCACACAACTGAGACAATGAGCATTTCCATCACTTGGAAAATTTCTTTCAGTTCTTTTACTTCCTTTCTCTTACCCTTTCCTGACCCGAACTCCCTTCATTCCTGGGTAATCCCTCATCTACTTTCTAATACCTTTGGTTACTTTGCCTTTCCTAGATTTTGTGATACAACACGCACTTTGTTTTGGTCTGAGTACTTTATTTTGCAAAATTACTTTGAAATCAATCTATTTTATTGCTCATATTAATAGTTCATTCCTTATAATTGCAGATGGATAATTATTGGATATACTAAAAGTCCATTTCCTTTATTGTGTGTGATTTTATGTACACATAGTTGCTTAATTTCCTGCTGATTGTCATTTGGATTGTTTCTCATTGTCGGCCTTTACAAATAAAACTGTTACATTTATCTATAGTTCTTTATATGGAAATATATCTTCATTTCTCCTGAATAAATATCAAGGAATATAATGCTTGGTTTTATGGAGTATTTATGTTTAGCTTTTGAGAAGATTTCTAACTATTTTCTGAAGTAGTTGTACTAGTCTACATTCTCACATGCAGTGATTGAAGTTTCTTATTCTTTTATTTCTAAATATTAAGGGTGTCCATTTAAATACATGGCTTGAGTCAGGGGTACACAGTGTGTCCCCAAACATCTCCCATAAAGTCATTACACGTTGGGAAAGTGGGAAATTATAGCTAAATGCACCTGTATTTACAAAATATTCATTATAAAATTTTACAAAATATTCTCAACATGTTGGGTCCCTCTTTGTAAAATTTTGGAATGAATATTTTAAAAAATATTTCAGGTGCTCACAACCCAAATAATGTCATTGTACCCATCAGGTGGGTTTTTGCCCATCTCCTCCTTTCCCTACTCCCTTGCTTGATTTCTAATGACTTTTACTTGCCTTTGTGGACATATGTGCCCATCTGTTAGTTCCAGTTTCATAGAGAGTACATGTAGTGCTCATTTTTCCATCCTTGAGATATTTCAGTTAGGATAGTGGTCTCTAGTTCCTTCCAAATTGCTGCAAAAGGCCTTAATCCATTTTTTCTTTTATGGCTGAGTTGTATTCCATGGTATACATATAACATATTTTGTTAGTCCACTCACGAATTGATGGGCCCTTGGATCGATTCCATATCTTTGTAATTGTGAATTATGCTGCAACAGACATTCAAGTGCAGGTGTCTTTTTGATAAAATCACTTATTTTCCTTTGGGTAGATATCTAGTACTGAGGTTGCTGGATCAAACTGAGGTCTACTTTTAGATCTTTGAGAAATCGCCATACTGTTTTCCATGAGAGTTATACTAATTTGCTGTGCCACTAAGAATGTATGAAAGTTCCCATCTCTCTGTATCCAGGCCAGCATCTATTGATTTTGGACTTTTTAATAAAAGCCATTCTAACAGAAATTAAGTGATAGCTCATTGTGATTTTAATTTGCATTTCCCTGATGATTAGTAATGCTGAGCATTCTTTCAGATGTTTGCTGTCCATTTGTCAATCTGTTTTTTAAAAACTTCTGTTTGTGTCTTTTGCCCACTTTTCAACAGTGTTTTTTCTTTTCTTGATGATTTGTTTGAATTCTTTGTAGGTTCTGGATATTAGCTCCTTATCAGGTATGTGCATTGTGAACATTTCCTCCCATTCTGGAGGTTGTCCGTTTGCTCTGTTGATTATTTCCATAGCTGTGAAGAAACTTTTTAATTTAATCAAGTCTCATTTATTTATTTTTGTTTCTGCTATAATGGCCATAGCAATTGTCTAGAGACATAGGCCAATGGAACAGAATGGAGAACCCAGGTATAAAACAACCTACCTACATCCAACTGATCGTTGACACAGTAGATAACAATGTATACTAAGGAGAAGATGCCCTGTTAAATAAATGGTGCTGGGGAAATTAGATAGCCACATACAGAAGATTGAAGATTGAAACAGGACCCATGTCTCTCACCACTCATGAAAAATAATTCAAGATGGATAAAAAACTTAAGTAGAAGGCATGAAACCATAGAATTCTAGAATAAAAGGCAGAAATATAGGAAAAGCTATTTTAGACATTGCTCTAGGCAAAGAATTTGTGCTTGAGAGTTTCTTGACAAAACCGGGTATGTTCAGCCTTTTTACTTTTAGTCATCTTTATAAATTTGTAGTGGTATTTAGTTGTGAATTTCATTTGCATTTTTCTAATAGATAGAGATGTTTAACCTCTTTTTATGGGATTATTTTCCACCTAAATGTTTTTGGTGAAGTGGCTTTCAAATATTTTGCCTGTTTTAAAAAATTTCATTGTTTGTTTATTATGATGGACGTATAAGAGATGGTTTGGATATAATCTCTTATATTAGTTATATGATTTGCAAGTATTTTCTCCAAGTTTATTGCTTGTCTTTTGTTCTCTTAAAAGTGTCTTTCAAAAAAGTTTTTAACTTTGATAAAGTCCAATTTATCCATTTTTTACTTTTGTGTATTATGATTTTAGTGTTGCACTTAGGATATTTTGCTCAAACTTATGTTGCAAAGATTCTCTCCTGTGTTCCCAGGAACTGAATGGATGTTGTATTTTATCAGATGGATTTTCTCTGTCTATTGAAAGCTGTATGTACTTTTAACGGCTTGGTAATATGGTAAGTTCCATTGATTGATTTCAAATGTTAAAACAACTTTATATTCAAAGCATAAACTACAATTTGTCAGTATGTATTACTTCCTAGCCATTGCAAGTCAGGATATATATGTGTCAAGATGAAAAATGTCATTGGCATGATGAGAGAAGGAACCAGGTACACAGGACGATTTAACAAGTGTGGGAGCTTAAAAATTCAGACAGAATTTAGGTTCACCCTTTGAAAAATCCTGTGTAAGAATGAGTGGAGAGAGATGGGGCAGGAGCTGGAGGAGGAAGGAGATCAAATGAAAGGTATTTAAGGACTAGGTGGAATTGAATTTTTTTCCAGATGAAATTCAAGGAATTGATATGTGAAAGACGGAAGATGCAGAAGAGAGGGAAACTGATAGAGCAAAATCCTTAGAGGGGGAGGTAGACTCTAGTGTCAGGAGGCAGGGAATATGATAAAGAACAAAGGAGGAGAGTTGCCTTAGCTGGTAGTAAGATAATTTAAAAGTTTTAGATGGGGTAAAAAGTTGGGGAAGTATTACTGTATTTATTTCCTCATGTAAGTGTGAAGTGAAGGCATCATCTGAGAGTGAAACTTACTCTTAGATAGTGGCAAAGGGGCGCAAGGGGAGAACTGGAGCAAGGGCCCCCAAACTATGTAAGGAACAGGCTTAGCTAAAAATAATGATAATAATCAGTGAAGGTCCCCTCATTTGTTTGATAATATTTAATCACTGTCTCCTCCTTTGCTTCTCCATAATTACCACTCTGGAGTTGAACAGGTGGTGATTGTAAAGATTCTCAACTTTTCTCCATAGATAACATCACCTTTTAGAACCCTAAAGTTGGGTTCTAAAATATCTTTCGGACCCTACATTCCCATGGATTGGTTTACATGCTCAGACCAGCAGTTCATACCAAGAAAGTGACTGAACTGGAATTATGACCCCATGAGCTGAAGTAGCATAAAAAGATGATTTCCACACCCCTGTAATTTCACTCCAAATTTAGTCAATTAGAAAAGTTAACTATTTAATCCCCTAACTGCCAAACTACCGTTAAAAACCTTGTCTCTGAGATTCTGTGCGAGGTGATTTGAGAAATTTCTTCTGTCTCCCCAGTTGGTGCTATGTGGAATAAACTCTTCTAAACTCTTCCTCTGCTGTAAATCTGCTATCTCTGGGTATTAGCTTCCTCTTGGTCTGTGGATAGATGAATTTGGTTGGGTGGTAACAAGAGGGAAGCAGATAGGAGTGGGCTTTACTTAGTGGTGTAGGAAGGGTGATAAATAAACAGGACAGAATAGGAAGGAAGCTGGTGATGAGTAAGATTAGAGCAGCTGTTCTCAACCTGTGGGTAGCGACCCCTTTGTAAGTAGAAACTTTGAAAGTTGGACTTCTAATTATTTCATTCTAACTCTAATGCTATGATTTTCTTTGGCTTGGGTAGATCACCAAGATGCCATTATCCACTCCAGGATCATTTTGCCATTGTTTGTTGGTAATATGAAATATCTCTTATTTTTAAAGTTAAGGGAATTTTTTATTTTTTCATAGTCTGTTTTTGGAAAACATGAAAACTCAAATTTGCAAAAACCTTCGCAAAACTCTGATTTGGTCATTTGTTTTAGAATTGTAATTATTACCTATGAAAATAATTACGTCAATAAACTAATTAAAATGTAGCATTGTAGAACTACTCAAACTTTCACATCTTTTTTAAAAAAACTCTTTTGTGTCTAGACCGACATAGAGACCATGAAGAAGAATAAAATTTGGACTTGTACTGTGGACCTTCTTGCTACCTTGTGGCTCACTAGGTAGTGGAGTAATGGAGCTATGTCTCGTAGTCTGTTTTGACAATATTTCTGCCTGTACATTTCTCCCTTCTTCAAGATTCTTCCTTGCTTTGTCGTCTGTGGGTTTTCTTCTTCCTTTTTTTATTGTGGTGAAAGTACACAACATAAAATTTAACATCTTAATAATTTTTACGTGTACAGTACAGTGTTAACTATACATAGTTTGTTGTATACAGAGGTAGTGGTGTTAGATCTTTTGTAGTTTTACTAATTTGAGGAAGGAAAATTAAAGACCAAGGGGCTGGCCTTTACTAACAATTTATGTAATAATTCCTAGAATTAGGTTCCCTCTTACTTTCATACTTTATATGGTTGTCTTGAAAGTGTCAACGTGATTTGAAGGATAGAGAAATTTTGAAACCATAATAAAAATAAGAGTATAATTACCCAAATACACACAAGTTGATAGAAATAGGTGACAAGCTGGTTGAAGCTGGTTCTTTTCTTTTCTTTCTTTCTTTTTTTTTTTTTTAAGAAACAGAGTCTCACTTTATCACCCTCAGTGGCTTCACAGCTCACAGCCACCTCCAACTCCTGGGCTTAAGTGATTCTCCTGCCTCAGACTCTGGAGTAGCTGGCACTACAGGCACCTGCCATAACACCCGGCTATTTTTTTGTTGCAGTTTGGTTGGAGCCAGGTTTGAACCTGCCACCATTGGTATATGGGGCCAGTGCCTTACCCACTGAGCCACAGGTGCCACCCTGCCAGTTCTTGTTTGTAGTTATCAACTCCCCTAGTTAGCTTCTGCTTGAAAGTTGTTAACTTTAACACTTACACCCAGCCTGGAAGCCCCTGCATCAGTCTCAGCCCTGTCTCCTGGTTTCCTACTCTAACATAAACATAGCAAAACAGAAAAAGTACAGTAAAAATGTGGTCTTATAATCTTATAGTCTGTTGTTAAACAAAAATATCATTATGTGGCACATGACTGTAGTTCAAATGTTTTAATTTTTTGAGCAAATTTTATACTATTTTTCACAGTGGTTACACCATTTTACACTTGCAGAAACACTATACAAGTGTTGAAATTCTTCATATCCTTGCCAACCTTGTTTTTTTTTAAAAAAAATATAGTGGCCATTCTAATGTGTTTGAGGTTATGTTCCATTTCCTTAATGATTAGTGAGGTTGAGAATCTTTTCATAAGCTTGTCGAACATTTATGTATCTTCTTCGGAGAAACATCTTTGCAAGGTCTTTACCCATTTTCTAACTGGATATATATAGAGATAATATAGATATAGATTTGTCATTGAATTGTAAGAATTTGTTATAGATTCTGGATATTAACCTATTATGAGAAGTATAGTTTGTAAGTATTTTCTCCCATTTCATAGTTTTCCTTTTTGCCCTGTTGATTCTTTTGGTGTGCAGAGGTTTTTTTTTTTTTTAGTTTGATACAATATCATTTGTTGATTTTGCTTTTGTTGCCTGAGCTTTTGGTGTGATATCCAAAAAAATTATTGTTAAGGCCATTTCAAAGCCTTTCCCCTGTGTTTTCTTCTAAGAATTTTATAGTCCCACGTTTTGTTTAGTCTTTATTCCATTTGAGTTGATTTTTGTATACTATGTAAGGAAAGGTTCCAACTTTATTTTTTGTATGCGGATACTCAGTTTTCCTAGCACCAAGTGTTGCAGAAATTATCCTTTGCCCATTGCATAGCTTTGGTGCCTTTGTTGATAAACATTTGACCATATATGTGAAGGTTTGTTTCTGGGCACCCTATTCTGTTCCATTGGTCTGTATGCTTGTCTTTATACCAATGCCATACACTTTTAAATATTGTAACTTCATAGTATGTTTTGAAATTAGGAAGTGTGAGGCCTGCAGCCTTGTTTTTACTTCTCAAGATTGTTTTGGCCATTCAGGGTTCTTCCAGATTCCAAATTATTTTTAGAATTTTTTTCCATTCCTATAAAAATTGCCCTTAGGATTTTTATTGGAATTGCATTTAATCTTAGATTGCTTTTCATAGTATGGACATTTAACAGTATCCTTTAACTAATAAGGATGAGAATTTCTTTCACTTATTTGTGTCTGTTTAAATTTCTTTCATAAATGATTTGTTGTTTTCAGTATAAAAATATTTTTCCTCCTTTGAGTTTATTTCTAAGTATTTTATTCTTTTTCTTCTTATTATAAATGGTATTGCTTTCCTAATTTCCTTTCAGAAGTTTGTTTTCAGTGTGTATGAATACATCTGATTTTTGCATGTTGATTTTGTATCTTGCAAGTATTCTGAGTTTATTAGTTCTAACAGATCTGTGTGTGTGGGGGGGGTATCATTAGGGTTTTTTAGACATAAGATTATGTTGTCCATAAATGAAGATAATTTTACTTCTTTCCAACTTCGCTGCATTTTATTTCTCCTTTTTTCAGTACTACATTGATGAAAAGTGTCAAGAAATGGGTAATTCCTCTTCTAGGTGTACATCCAAAAGACCAAAAATCACTTGACAATAAAGATATTTGCACCAGATTGTTCATTGCAGCTCAATTCATAATTGCCAATTCATGGAAGAAGCCCAAGTGCCCATCGACACATGAATGGATTAATAAATTGTGGTATATGTATACCATGGAATACTATGCAGCATTTTAAAAAATGGAGATTTTACCTCTTTTTTGTTTACATGGATGGAACTGGAAAATATTCTTCTTAGTAAAGTATCTCAGGAATGGAAAAAAAATATCCAATGTACTCAGCACTACTATGAAACCAATTTATAATCACTCACACTTGCATATGAAAAATGAAACACAACTATAGCCTAGGATGAAGGAGGGAAGGGGAAAGAGAAGGGAAGGGAGGGGAGTGGGTTGTTAGAGGGAGTGTTAAAAGGGGAACAAGACCTATAGAGCATATTGCAAGTACAAGTTGGACCTATCAAGTGTGGAACACAAATGTATTAACGCTGTAATTGGGTAAAAGAGGTGAAAGCTATGTTGATCAGTAGCATGTAAGCACTCCAATTTGTACAAATAATCAACACATCGAATCCCTTAATGGCATAAATGTATGTATGATCTATGTACAAACGACTTAATGAAAAAAAAAGGAAAGAAAGTGAGTTCTTGCCTTGTATCTAATCTTAGAGGGCTGCCTTCTTTTATTATTTTATTATTATTTCTTTCTTTACCTCTACTCTACCATCTTCTAAATATTCTAGTGTTCTTTCATCCAATATGCAACAAAGTTTAAAGCAAATGTTAATGACAAAAATATCCAAATTTTTCAAAAATTCCAGCTTTATTACTGCACTAAGTATTCAAAAAAATAGAATTTTCAAAAAAGAATTTTATAATTTTGATACATTGTACTTATGCCCTCTATTGCTTTGGATTCAATGTTTGCTTTGCAGAAAATAGCAATGGAGGTATGTTTCTTGACCTGGTCCTTCTCAGAAATTGGAGGTGTAATATGCACAAAATTTTAATTACAAATGCAGAATCTCCTTAAATTTTGAGGTGTGCTTCAATTTCCTGATCTAGGACACATAGATACACAAATACTGAAATTATTTTCTGTTGCAGAAAATGACTATTTTTTCCTAATCTATAGTAATTCTTTAAACTACAGAACAGGTTTTTAGTAAATGTGAATACTTAATTGATCAAATGTTTTTCAGATAATTTTACTGTCTTCAATACTGGTCCAGGCTCCTAATATTTGATATCCGACAGACAAAAGCTATGCTTTCTGAGTGCTTGTATTCTAAAGGGGATTGAGAAGTGGAGTAAACAAATTAATGAACTTGAAAATACCAACTAGATAGTGTTGAGTTATTTATATTACAAAACACACACACACACTTCAGTGGATAGTTAGTGTCACCAATCGTTATTCTAATGATCCCTTTGCCCCAGAACACACTTGTACCTTCCCTATCACATTCCCACTCTTGGCTATGGATATTTGGGATCATTGTTTCCATGAAGAATCGTCTGATGAGGATCGTTCAAAGTGTGCATCTTGCTTGATAGACTGAAGTTGAAGGCTAGTGTAAATGGAATAAAACTTGTCTTGATCTATAAGGATGACACCATAGGTGTGGTCCCACCAAACCCCGCTTCCATCCATCCTATCCCCTCCCCTCCCTTGCCCCTTGCCCCTTCTTCTTTGACTATAATTGGGTTATAACTTTCATATGAGCTATATGTTGTTTTAATAGTAGGGCTGAGTACATTGGATACCTTTTCTTCCATTCTTGAGATACTTTGCTAAGAAGAATATGTTCCAACTCCATTCATGAAAACATGAAAGAGGTAAAGTCTCTATCTTTCTTTAAGGCTGCATAATATTCCATGGTGTCCATATACCACGATTTATTAATCCATTCATGGGTCAATGGGCACTTGGGCTTCTTCCATGACTTAGCAATTATGAAGTGGGCTGCAATAAATATTCTGGTACAAACATCTTTGTTATAATGTGATGTGTGGTCTTCTGGATATATACCTAGTAAAGGGATTGTAGAATCAAATGGCAAGTCTATTTTTAGATCCCTACGTGTTCTCCAAACATCTTTCCAAAAGGAATATATTAGTTTGCATTCCCACCAGCAATGTAGAAGTGTTCACTTTTCTCCACGTCCACGCCAGCATCTCTGGTTTTGGGATTTTGTGATGTGGGCTAATCTTACTGGAGTTAGATGATATCTCAAAGTAGTTTTGATTTGCATTTCTCTGATGATTAAGGATGAGTATAAATGTGTTAACATAATAACTAAGAAAATGCCGCAAAGGCTATGTTAACCAGTTTGATGAAAATATTTCAAATTGTGTATAAAACCAGCACATTTTACTGCAGGATTGCATTAATGTACACAGCTATGATTTAATTAAAAAAAAAAAAGAATTCCCCAGAGTTAATGTATTTACACAGGAAAAATAAATAAATAAAAGAATAACTCACTGGCAAAGATCACTTAGATGTTTAACTGTGCTAAAATTAATATGTACAAAATTGAATGCCTGTTATTCCCTTTAATTTTTCTCTTTCTATAAGTCCTTTCAATCCTAATGAATGCCAATGCTATCTTTCAGGCCAGAAATCATAGATTTCTCTCAATTCTCCTATTTATTGTTTACATCAGCAGATGCAGCTATTTCTGCTTTAAAATAGATCGAAACTCTGATCACTTCTCACCAACCTTTCGGCTACCCTCTTGGTCCGAGCTATTCTCAGTTCTTGCGTTGGGTTTATGAAGCCTCCTCACAGGTTGATCTGCTTCCGTTCTCCCCCTGCCCCACTGCTCATCAGTGTGGTAGACCGAGGGATCCTCTGAAAGCATGTCTAGCTTGTTTTAACACATAAGGCACATCACGCTCTGATCAAAACGCTGCCACTGGCATCCATCTCACTCTGTGAAAGTCAAGCTGTTCCTTTTCTAACCTTAGAAAGCTCTTCCTCATCCCTCGTACAATCTCATCCAATTGCTTTGCCTCCAGTTATAGGTTGAGCACCCCCACATCTGGGCTCTGTGCCCCAACTGTGCCTGCAGGCTAACAGGCACATGACTCTTCCCCCTTTTCCTTCTTATCTCTAATTACACATAATTTTTTTTTTTTTTGAGACAGAGTCTCACTTTGTCACCCTCAGCAGAGTGGCATCACAGCTCACAGTAGCCTCCATCTCTTGGGCTTCAGTGATTCTCTTGCCTCAGCCTCCCGAGTACCTGGGACTACAGGAACCCACCACAACGTTCAGCTATTTTTTTGTTGTTATTGTTGTAGTTGTCATTGATGTTTAACAGGCCCGGATGGGTTCGCGCCTACTAGCCGCAGTGTACGTGGTTGGCGCCCTACACCACTGAGCTATGGGTGCCGAGCCTACATATCGCATTTTTAAGGAGGCTTTCCTTAACCAATTGAGAATGTCAGTGCTCATACCTTCCCGTTTTACATTTTTCTCTTGAGGATCTAGAACCTATGCTCCACAAAAGATGTGTCTGTATTTTTTTCCTTTTTATACCACCGTATACCTGCATCAATGCCTTTCACATAGTAGATATTCAATAAATAATGACAGTTATTTTAGAAAAGGCCCTGGTTGCAGCCGGTGAATGAACATGCAGTTGGTGTTTTACATGTGTATGTAGCAAAGGAAGAAAACAAAACTGCTAATTATTAGGCCAACTGAATGATTGCGTGTGGTTTAATTCAACCACTTGAGTGCTTAATAGATAACATTCTGATAAGAAAACAAGTTTTTGGAAAGGAGGCTTTGGTGCTTTAAATACTTCCATAGTCCTACTTGTCATTTCAGTTATCAAATCTTTCCCAACTATAAGAAAATGAACTTTGATGTCCATGAAGTGCCCCCAGTTTCCACTCTTAATCACTATGACCCACCTTGCACAGTACTTTTCAAGTTGATTTTGTTACTGATTTTTCTCACTCAGGCACACATTCCCCTTAAAACTTCAAGTCATTTTTGGTTCTGGCATCCAGCATCAACCATCCTTCCCTGCCTCCTCCAGACGTCTCATCAGCAGTGGTCCTGAATTAGCATCTCACAGCCTGCACCGTGCTGCGGCACCACAGCGTGGCCCAAGCAGAGGGAAAGATTTCAGTATTGTGTATCCATGTGTCTGGGACCAGAAAATGGGAGGATTCTTTGAAAGCTTACCTGAAGGTGAAGAAAGACCACATTTGTGACAAACTTAAATTTTGTGCATATTACACAATTAATTTTTGAAAAGGAGCAGGTATTTTCAGCAAGTATTTTTACATTTTCACTAACACACACAGAAGTAAAAAGTCAACAAACAGTCCCCCTGCTTTCTGACCTTGTCCATTTTGATGGATGTAAGAATTCCTGCTCTCTGCTGTTTCTAGCCAACCTTCTCACTGTGCTACTTGAACTTCCTGCCCTGGACCTGGGCACCAATTACCTCTCTCACTATGGCTCTGACTGACAGTCTTGTAAGCTACAGAAACGAAACTTCAAATAAGGCAATGAAATAATAACTTTGATATGTGGAAAGAAATGTGTATTAATTTTAGCTATCTATAATACTATCTGTAGGCATTGTACCAGGACCCTAATTATATTTTTATATACAAGGACATTTACTTATAACAATGGGAGACGTTCTAAAGAACAATAGCGGTGCAAAGAGAGAGGAGAAGAAGTGGCAGAGAAAAAGAACTTTCCTAAGAGAAATACGAGTAACATAGTTTAGAATTTTCAGAATTTTCTTATGCCTTTTTAGTACCTCTTAATACTTTTCATCAATTCAGAGAAGATAAAGTGAATTTATTAAAGGTGCCTAACACTTGGAGGTGGGAGGATGGGTGGAGGGAGGGTAATTGGTGGGACCACACCTGTGGTGCATCTTACAAGGGTACATGTGAAATTTACTAAGTGTAGAATATAAATGTCTTAACACAATAACTAAGAAAATGCCATGAAGGCTATGTTAACCAGTTTGATGAAAATATTTTAAATTGTATATAAAACCAGCACATTTTACCCGATGAATGCATTAATGTACATAGCTATGATTTAATAAAAAAACAGAAAAAAATTATAATTTTTAATATTATTTACTTTACCAAGTTTTATGTCCCTTTTCTTATGACCTCAGTTTAGAAGTAGAGGAAGCCAGATTTTACTTTTAAATGAGCAAAGGCACTTCAAAGAGAAAACACAGGAAGCCCGATACATAAACATGATCTACTGTTGAATACGCTGACATCAATGAATTTATGAAAATATACAATTTGCATCTTTCTTTTAATATTTTTTCCTTTTAGATAGCCACAGAAGGCATGAATTTAAAAAAAAATTTTTTTTTTCAATTTGCCTCTTTGTATCACACTTCTCATAAATCTCCATCTAACGCAGTCTAAGATATCAGATAGACAGAAGTTGCTTTTACATTAGCAATCCTAATTTTCTCATTTCATAGAGACAGAACACATTGCACTTT
>CAUYRH010110752.1:0-37543 GCA_963574655.1 Perodicticus potto | reverse complement strand
TTTTTTTTTTTTTGAGACAGAGCCTCAAGCTGTTACCCTGGATAGAGTGCTCTGGCATCACAGCTCACAGCAACCTCCAACTCCTGGGCTCAAGCGAGTCTCTTGCCTCTGCCTCCCAAGTCACTGGGACTACAGGCGCCCACCACAACGCTCAGCCATTTTTTGGTTGCAGCCACCATTGTTGTTTGGCGGGCCCAGGATGGATTTGAACCTGCCAGCTCAGGTGTACGTGGCTGGCGCCTTAGCCCACTAAGCCACAGGCGCCGAGCCACTATTCCCATTCTTTTAGTTGCTTTACTCACATTAACTTTCTTCATCGGATGTGACAACTTCATTTCTCACTTGAGGTTTTTGAATTTCCTATATCCTCTACCTGGAGAGCTTTTCCCCCAGACAGACATATGGTTCTCACTCTCCTTCATCCAATAGCTGCTCAGAGAGGCCTCCCTGACCACTTGGCCTGACCAGAGATCTCCCACCACTGATCTGGAAGGCTCTCCCTCCAATCTGTGTTCCTTCATCCCACTTAATAAAACCTGATATTATGGTACATATTAATTTTTTAATTCACTGTGTTCATCTCCAGAGGGTAAAAATCAAGAAAGCAGGGAATTTTATTTTGCTTGCTGCCAAATACCCCAAACCTAGAAAAATTTCTAGCACATAGTATGCATTTAGTCACTATTTAGTAAAATAGAAGTATTGTTGTCCCTGTTTTGCAGTGGAGACTATTATAGCCAATGGAGATTGGAAATGTATGCAAGGCTGCCAGCCAATAACTGAAGCAAAAGGGAATTAAAGTACTGGTCCCTTTCACTAAACCAAAGTCCCTGTCCTTTTAAAGCCCCTGTCCTTTTCACTGCATCAAAATATCTTTAACTAGAATACTGTAGTAAATATTTCCTTTGTGTTGTAAAGACTTTGACATAAGCAATATCTTTCTTCTACAATGCCTCTGTTTATAATTAGGTATTTGTTTTCCCTCAGTTCCCATTTCAATAAAAGCTAATCTGGGTTGTCATCTTCTGTAGAATAATTGCAGAGTCTACTACACACAGTAATCATTAATTAGTGCACAAAGTATATTAACTTTAGCTGGTACAAATATACTGGCAATGGTTCTCTTTCCCTCTGTCTCTCTCGCTCTCCCTAGTTATTTGACAAAGCTTTTCTTGCATCTCTTACCTCAGTTCAATGCATGTTAGAATTACAGGCATCTTAGAGACCCACAGGGGAAAGGGATTCTTTCAATGTCACTTATATCTCTTTAGTGGGTCTCCATGCTCTTTCTAATATTTGCAGCAGCCTTATACCCTGCATATGAAAAAAAGGGGGAAGAAAAGCTAAAACTAAATCTTTCTTAATGCCCTACATTTTTCCTTTGCCTCATGTTAACATTTGTCATAACACAACTTCCTTGAAAGCACTTCTATTTATTTTATCTATGTTTTGTTAATTATGTGGAGACACGACACAGCCATATCTCAGTGTCATTTTAATTGGAAGTATTGATGTCTGAAGTTGCACCCTGCTGGGAAAATTTTAATTATGAGCCACATGTCCCAGCCTGAATAGTTCTGTGGTAAATTATAATGTTGTTCACAGCTTTTGTCTTCCTTTCCATTCCTAATAAAAGGATTATATATCCATGTCCCTTATCATATGACTTACAGCATCTTCTGTAGGCACCATTGGAAGGACTAGCCATGTGACTTGCTGTGGCCAATAGCCTGTGTGAGAACAAAATGTAGGCTCCACCTATATCCATCTTTGAATTTGATTTCTCACAGCCAGAAGACAATAACAAAACATTTCTTCCTGCTGTAAGAAATGTATGATATAAAGGAGCTATTCTCGCATCATGATTTAGAGATGGGTTATGTGGACCAGATCCACAGTGGATCGAGGGCAGAGTTTAAGCTTACTTGCAGCGTTCGTGAAATATGTGCAAGAAGAAATGTTTTGTTATTGTTGTAGTCCATTGAAAAATGTGGGGCTTGTTAGCAAAGCAAAAGCTGAGTACTAGAGATGCAGAGAAAGTACACCAAGGAATCATAACATCCCGGCCTCTACCCCGTGCAGGAGTTACGCCACAAAATCGCACCGAACAGCTACAAACCACAACTTGGGAAGCTCCACTCACAAGAAGCTATCTTGACATTTACTCAGACCTTTTGGGAATTTAACTTATTCAAATAATACTTTAAAATGTTGCTGCCTTCATGACATCAGCTAAGTTACACCTGTGCCATTCATTGCTTTTAATTCCTCTTCAATTAAAATCTACCTTTTGACTCAAATTAATTTACATAATAAGGATACTTGTTATCATTACCAGAAATGGAAAACCATTATCACTTGCTATAAACAGAAGGTTATTTTGCAAAAATCCATACTATGGAAACTGAACAACATTATTAATTTTAGGTGTGCTCATTTGATTGCTACGGATATGGTCCTTTCTCACTCTCTTTATTAATAAGAACCATTAAGGAGTGCTAGGGAAAGGAGACCTTCTTGTTACCGCAGAGATGAAGAGAGAAATCAATAAAGGGTAATTTACTTACTATGTAACTTAGGGCTGCTCAGTTCCCTGTCAGTTTTGTGGCTCACTTATGAAGAAACATCAGAAAATGGTCTGGATGGAGCTCAAGGAACATTATTTCTTTCAAGGACAGTTACCAGCAGTGAAGCCCTTTCAGCAATTTACTTTATGATTATATGTTGATATCATGACTACTAACTTTCATGAAAAATGATCTGCCTCTTTCCACTTTTACACCATCATCACTCCCCACTCTCTTCAGCCTTCTTTTCTCCTGATAAACATTTCTTAGTCATTCAAATTTTCTCTGTCTGCTATGATTTCTATGACTCACCCCTGATTTCACCTTCTCTGCTTAGTCTTCTTATCAAGCCTCCTTCCACCTATACAGAATCAAAAAGAACTCATGTTTGAATAATATAATTGCTCTGAAAACTTCTTATGTAAAATCATCTTCTATCATTTTTTTCTGTTTTCTGAATTAAACTAGGACATTATAATAGACTTTGGAATATAACAGATGTCTAATTCTTGACTCTCCGATAATACTGGAAACATTTGCTCTTTCTAAAGTATGATGATAAGTTTTCCTGATGCTTTTATTAGTAGGTTTGAATCAGCAAAGCTTTAAGTTGTCATAAACCCAAGGGTCAGTTTTATGTTAACTGTTCCATTACCAAGATGGGGATCAGAGCTGCTGTTCCCACAAATCGCCTCCCTGTTCTTATTCAAGTAGAAATGCAAATCAGTCAATTTTCTTTTCAATGAAATCAGACAGTTTCCTTTTCTGGGAAGAACCCAACTGTCATATAATCTGGCAGATCCTGTTGTAAGTAGAGCTGTTAGGCTGTCCATTTGGTTTGACAGTGTCATCCACAGACATGCTAAATTGTCACCCTTCTCTAACAAAAAATCCTGGGCAGTAATTTCTTCTTTGAGCTAAAATAGCTTTTAGACTTCTCTGCCTAGAAAATGACCAGACTTCACTGCAATGAATGCTTGATTTAAACTCCTCTGTGTGTGCAGTGATTGAGTCAGCTCTTCTCAGTAACACAAAATGCTCATTAGTATATAATGTGCCTGACTAGTGACACCAGAGAGGGGGGAAAGAATTTCAGGCAGTTATAATTTTGAGGACTTGTGTTCTCCTCGGAAGTCTTCATGTAATATTTTTCCTATATATTTCCCTCTTAAACCAAGTATCCTGGTCTAAATGGTTGAGGAAATATTGTTGATCTGGTTTTTACTGTTTTGCTTTTACCTCTTTTTCATAGCTTTATTTCTGGCTCATTACTATATTTAAATGGCTAAGACCAAATCACAAGTCACTTAAGCAAATCAACACCCATTTAACCTCAGTTTATTACTTAATAAAAACGGTAATTTATATGGGTGGCGCCTGTGGCTCAGTGAGTAGCGCGCCAGCCCTATATACTAAGGGTGGTGGGTTCAAACCCAGCCCTGGCCAAACTGCAACAAAAAAATAGCCGGGTATTGTGGCAGGCACCTGTGGTCCCAGCTACTCAGGAGGCTGAGGCGAGAGAATCAGCTAAGCCCGAGAGCTGGAGGTTGCTGTGAGCTGTGACTCCATGGCACTTTACCAAGGGCAACAAAGTGAGACTCTGTGTCTACAAAAAACAAACAAACAAACAAACAAAAAAACAGGAATTTACAATACCTTCCTCCAAAGACCATTTTAACTATTCAATGAGATGACATGTGAAAAGTTTTCTTGAATCCTATGTAGCACATAGTAAGTGCTCAGTGAATGATGTTTAAATAAGAATCAGACTGTATGAAATATTAAATCATGCTTCTGTAGTGTGAATGACCCACAGGTGAATTCTGTCCTGATTCCAAAAGCTCATAAGGCGAGCCCACAAAGACAGCTTCATTAAAGGGCTTATACACATTATTATCATTTCTATTCATACAAAACTTAATGGCTGTTGAAGAGCACTCAGAAAAGAGCAGTGAAAATAATGAAAGGCCCATGAGGTCATTCCTTTGAGAAAAAGGTTATAGGAGATGGATTCTTTAATCTGGGAAGGTGACGATTGCAGCATGACTTAATAATGGTCTTCAAGCATGATTGATGTTAGTAACTGAAAGAGTAATGGAAGGGTTGCATTAAAGTGGAAACACATTCTTATCATTCTCCCAACACCTGCTAGATATTCCCTTATAGCAAAAGCAAATGAAACAGATTTCGATCACTAATGACAATAGATATTAAAACCCGCGTCAAGGAGAAAACCCTGTGCGTGTGTACTTGTCAGAAGCAGCATCTGAATGGCGGACAGTTTTGAGATTGCTTTGTGGACTTTGTACAATTTTGTGACATCTGCTGGAGGGTGAAATCTTGAGTCTTAATTTGGGCAAGCCCCCTAATGCCCCAAACAGTATCTGACCCCCAATGAATGTATGGCACAGAGCTTATTTATATACAGAGCATGCAGTAACTTAGATGGGAGGACTGATGTTTCTAAGAATGTTACCTCAGCTTTCCCAGCTGAAGGCAAGTTAGGCCCTGATCATGGGTCCTTATAGGTCTGAATTCATTCTCTGTCACTTACTAGGTAGGTGACTTTGAGACCATTAACTCCCCATTGTGTGCTTTGTATACCAGTCAGAGTTCACTGTAGTGAATAATAGAAACTCACTTCAGTTGAATTTAAGCACAAAAGGAATTAGAAAATGTGAATTGAATAGTTCATAGAATTAGCAGAAAGATGAAGACAAAGGTTGGGCAGAAATCAGAGAAGGTAAGAGAAAGGAGTGGTTTGCATAGAACATCACCCTAGTTTTGCGGCTATTAAACATTTGTTGTTCTGATGGACTATGGACTCTACTGTAGCATTGCTTAATCTCCAACAGACCCCATTCTTTTATGCCAATACCTGCAAATTCTGGCTGGGAGCATCAGATAAATTGACACTCTAGATGTCATGGTACTGAGAGAGAGAGTATGTTTCCCAAAAGGCTTCTAGGACATCCTACCTCGCACTTATCATAAGATTTTGTCCACCTATAAAGGATTAGATGCTAGTCAGCTAGAAGGACAAGAGTACACTCATATTTTTAGAAAAATGGAGATAATATTTTCCCATTAAAGTTTATGTACATGACAATTACTAAAACATTACAAATGCTAGCTATGTCAATATAAATGACAGTATTGGTGGTAGTAGCTGGAGAAATTTCACAGTAGCAACTGGGAAACTTCTCTTATTTTTACTAGACTGTGAACTGTTTGAGGGCAGATTTCTCACTTTCTAATGGAAAAACTCCATGGCTCTCAAATGGGGCAATACAATTAGAGTTTCCTAAGGAGCTTTAGAAGAAGAACTCACTGAGGCCAGGGACTCAAATCAAACTGTTTGAATCTAAGTGCGTGGGCACAGCCATATTCCTAGGTGTTGTCTCGTTTGTGAATTATTATTCTTCCTGAATCAAAACTAGAACCAGAAGAGTAAAAAAGAGTGAATATCTAGTATACATCGTGATCCTTATCCTACCCATGATGAACTCTCGAAAGTTCCAGATTCAGCTTGAAAAGAACGAAAGTACAGCCCAATTAGAGTACACTGGAGTTTTTCTTATCCTTATGAGAATCCATAGAAAAAAAACACAAGAAGATTCAGGCTGGTCTTTAATTTTTGGGCACTAAGATTTTGACTCTCCTGTCATAAAGATGATGGAAACTGCTTCTTCCATATCTGTACAAGGAAGAAAGGCTTTAGACACTCACCTTTTGCAGATTTTTTTGTTTTTCTTGACTTGTAGGTCAAATATCATGAACAATAAATTGTCAGCATCAAATATGTTCTAAAGTCAAGGCAGAACAGCCTACTGAAGGTTTCACATTATTTAAATTTACATGCTAGGGGGAGATTTTAATTTTTACTTGGGTCACAAAAGTCTACAAACCATAATTATATAAACATTTGGCAAAAGGGATAAAGGATTTCATACTGAATGTTGAAAATAATTAGCTAGAAAAATACAAGAAAAAAGAATAAGAAGTCTAAATGTATATGGTACATCAAGTAATTATGTAAAGTAATTATGAAAATCCTCGCAGTGAGAAGGAAATGAAAGGTGTTCTTTCCCCCTCCTTGTTCTCATGATTTCCCTGGAATATAGCCAAAGCTTCCTCACAAATGTCTAAACTTATTAGTTTGAAGAACACTTTCTTAAGAATCTAATGTTTATTCCATGAGAAATGTTGTTTAGTTGCAATTTATCACTGCAAGACAGGACGATGTCATTTAACCTGAGAAACCTGGTGTTTTAAAGGGTTATTATTAAAACAAAAGCAAGAAAATAAAACTTTCATAGAACTTTGAAGCACCTGAAAATTTGCTTCATAGATTTATGGAGCCCATTTGATAAATAGTAGTTCACTCTGTTATGATGGCTGTTGGGCCTTTACTAGCATAAGAGATAGTAGACCCAGCATTTTTTCCAGCAGTAGGTATGTCAGGTGATTCCAATAGGTACTTATAACATAGCTGTTCTGTGTTGAGATCTAAGTAAATGCTGGATTGTTTAAGTGGGTGAAAATAAGATCTAAGTAATAAGTTCTAAAATAAGATCTAAGTAAAAGCTAGATTGGTTAAGTTGGCTAAAATAAGATCAAATCATCCTTTGCTAATGTTTAAGAACTTGTTTAATTATCTGAAAAGCCTGTTACTTGACGATGAGTGTGGTCAGCAGGGCTGTTTCCAGGTAAAGCCAGTGTGTTCTGCACACACATGTCATACTCCACAGAAAGGACAGAAAATATCCTTGTTCAAAGCGTATATTAATATGTTCTTCCTGCAAAGTATACCTTCAACATGAAAACTGCATGAACTGTTAGGGTTATTTATGGCTCTATTAAATAGAGGTCTCCTGAGTCCAGTGATTTGAATATTTTTGTTCTCTAGGGCAAGGATGCTGTGTTTTAAAGTAATTAAAGTAATTAAGTAATAGTTTAGTTATAAAACTACTAGTAAAGCAATTGTGTAATATGTATCAAGTTTTTAAAATCTTTACACTTTTGGAGTGGGTAACTCCATTTTAAAGAGGATTCCTGGGACATAGTGTAAAATATAAAGAAATATTTATATATAAAATGTACATTGGGCTGTTAAGGTTTAATCAAAAGAGTGAACAAATATTTTAGTTAAGTAAATTAAAACACTTAAAAATAATGGAATATTGTATGGTTAAACTATTTTGATATAATGTTAATTAAAAAAAGAAAAATAAGATTATGTGCATATATATATATATAGCATATGTACTCATTATTTAAAAATGTATATAAATGTTAATAGTGGTTGTCTAGGTAATATATGTAAGGGTGATGGTTTTTCTTGCTTTATTTTTTAAAATATATTTCTAAGCTTTCCATATATTTTTTCTCATATTTCATGATTAAATGGCCCTATTTGTTGCTTTTTCCCATAGAACAGACAAACAAAAACTCTTGTCTGTATAACAAATTTACACAACACGAAACACCTAATGAAGAAAGTCAGATTCATCTCCCCAATTTCTGAGAAACTACTGTCATTTTGTTGACCATCCTCACAGGTGTCACTTTTCCTTTTTCATTCAGACGCATTCTATGTTCCCTTTAATAATAAAGACATTTGTAATGTTGTTTTATGGTAGGCAACCTTTTTCAGTTAGATTTTAATTCCTCCTTGCCCCTTCTTACATTTCTTCTTTCACATCATCATATTTTTTTACCTACTCTCCATCTCATATCTTAAGAAATAAACTTAGAAATGTACACTCATAAGAATATATATATGTAGTTTTGTGTCTATGTATATGTGGTTGTGTACACAGTATACGTGTACAGCAGTTTCTAGGCATTTGTATACTCATCTACATATGTTCGTTATATGTATGAATATATACAAACTTATAATAACCATGAAATTTTCAACTGCTTCAGACTTACAAAAATGCCAGTTTCAAAGAATGTATTCTCAAAATCAACAGACTCATTCATTTTAATGGTGTTAAATGATATTTTATGATGTGGCCAAAAAAGTTTATTCAAACTTTCCCTTATTGAAAGGCATTGGCATTTTTTGTTGTTCTCAGAGTAGCTATATTTTTTTATTTCTGGATTCTTTATCTTGTTCCGTTGATCTTTGTCTCCACCTTTATAACAATACCATGCTGTTTCTGTTATTATAATTTTATTGTATAATTTGTAGTCAGACAATGTGATGCTGCTAGATTTGTTCTTGTCGCTTACAGTTTCTTTGGCTTTTTGGTTTCATATGAAGTTTAGGATTATTTTATCTAAATCTCTGGAAAATGACATTGATAATTTGATGGGAATCACATTCTATCTATAAACCAATTTGTTAGTATGGACATTTTAACAGGGTTGTTTTTTTAGTTCATGGGCACAGGATGTTTTCAATTTGATGGTGTCATCTATGATTTCATTCTCCCCTATTTTATAGTTCTCTTTATATAGTCCTTTACCTAGATCTTTTATTTTCTTTGTAGCCACTATAAATGATATTGAGTATTTGACTCTCAGACTGATTTGTGCATGTGTTGTTGATTTTGTAACCTGAGACTTTGTTGAATTTATTTATCAACTCAAGGAGTTTTTTAGAGTGTTTAGGATTTACCAGATGTAAGATCATATTATCAGCCAAACAGGGATAGTTTGGCCTTCCCTGTTACTATTTGTATGTCTTTTATTTCTTTCTCTTGCCTAATTGCTGTCATTAGGACTTTAAGAACTCCATGAAGTAGACATGGTGACAGTGGGCACCTAGTTCCTATGGGGAATGATATCCTGATGTAAATAGTCCCTGAAGATATGTCTTTGCCAACACACATAATTCATAGACTGTAAAAATATGTGTGTGTGTGCATGTGTGTAATTAGTGAATGGTATTATTTCTAAAGATAACTCAAAAACTTTACCATAGGAAAGAAGTATTTTTTTCTTGTCTGGATTTTGAAATTTAATGGAGGCTTATTCTGTTCCCTTATCATTTTTTATTCTTATTCAGTCTGAAAAGCAATTAAACATGTGTGAGTTTTTCCTGGGAAATTGCTATGGGAGATGTTTCACATGTCACCTGCTGTTTGTTATTTGAAATTTAGCTTACACTCATTGGGTACTATGTTTAAGAGCTTACATTAGCATGCTATTTTGCAGGGCTTATTTTTTCTTGGTATTCATTAACATAGAAAAATTGTGACAAGCGTTATTCCATTTCATTGGCACATCATTCCATATTATGCTTTGAGGCAAAGAAGCAGGAAACCCCATTACTGGAATCATCAACAGTGAACTGGACAAAGGGATGTGTAATCAACTGTGGTCAATCACACATGCATTATTGTGACTCAGACTGGTTTATCCCATCTGCTCTAATTACTACAAATCTGTTATGAATGAAAAAAAAGGATTTTCAAATTATTACTTTGCCCCTGATGATGTGATGCAATGGGTCACCTTACTGTGTGGCCTTAGTTCACCATTGACAGGAGTGATGATCCTTTTGTGATGAGGTAAACTAGAGTAAGCCTTATTTACAGTGTCTGGGAACCAATGCGTGTATTTACACTTTATAGCTCTTCTTGATGCATTTGCCCCTTCTCTGACATTCTTTTTTCCCCAACTCACAAAAGTTTAATCTGTTCTACCACCAGCCCTGGAAAAGTTCCCCATCAATACTCCTGTTTCTTTCCTTGAAATTTCGTGTCCTTCATCGTATGTGTTGTCTGCTCTTTTCCAGGAACAGACTTGCCGAAGGCTTAGAAGGCAGGTACTAGTGGCCTCTGATGATTTATGGTTTCCTGATTTCCTATTGGTACCACTCCTTTGACAGTATTATCAATAATAGAGGGGACATATTGGGTGGTTAAAATTCACAAAGAATAGGGAAATAAGTAGGAATGATCAGCATGGTGTATAACAATGTTACCCTGGACAGGTAACTAACTTGTCTCCATCAAGGGACTTTTAATGATTGACTGGCAGTGGTTCAGATGGAGAGACTAAGGAAACAGAGGCTACATGACAGAATAGTCAAAGTTTTCATGAAAGATCTTATGGCTCCAAAATGTGATCTTTTCATTCCATATTGCTGCAGAAAGTATAAGTTTGCTGTAAATATTAGTTGTTGCCTCTATTCTAACTCTGATTGTTTGAAACAGTCTCTATCTAACTCAAATAAACTCATTATCATGACATTTACACATGGCTGCAGGGAGGCTAAGCACTCTTGGTGTTTTCTGCAAGCTGATTGATCAGAATCTTTTTCAACTTTATTTTGAAGTGAGTTGTAATGGAAATGTATCTGATGTCATTTGGTATCTTGTTCATCAGAGTTTTTTATCGTGGTTTTCCTACTACCTGTCTTTCAGATGTTTGAGCTTTAGAAATCTTTTGGCGAGTATATGGATTTATCACAGTGGCCCATTCTGATGATACATGCATGTTGTGACTACTCAGGGAAGCAATGAAACAAAGATGGCAAACACATATGGATTTTATCCTCAGGCATATCCTTGGAAAGCTGACTGCTATTTATAAAGTTTACAGAATTTGTAATTCCTTTTCTATGCTTTGTGTCCACACCCAGCATGTACACAGTACATCTTGAACGGTAAGTAGGAAGTTGACAAAGTGTAGGTATGAAGAGAAGCTCAGTGTCATGCCATTTTCTGAAAGAGTAAATTGAAACTTGATATGTCCATTAGTCCAGATAGCAGGTCCAGGTCTGCCTCGTGGACTGACTTATTAATATTAAGACAAAATAGGAAAACATGCAATTAGGTAAGTATGCTTCTCAGAGACTGAAAAAAAATCAGTCATTCTGGGTTTGAATCTTCTGTCATAGTTTTGCCTCCATTTCCTCATCTGTGAAATGGAAATACTAATCCTCTCTTAAGATTATTATTAAAATACAGTGATATAGCATAGGCCAAGAATGGATCCCAGTGCCTGCTATAGTTTCTTCTCCCCTCATCATACGTGTACATAAACTACAGAGACTGAATCTGAGCATCATTTCATATGTTTTTCATATCTCCTTCGTATGTTTTATTTTGGTTGCTTGTTACAATGGAAATCTTTTAGCTAAGTTGAGTTACATAAAATATATCATTGAAATTAATGTAACCCTTTATTTTTACATTTTTAACGTGGCTTCTAGAAAACTAGCAATTTGACACACAGCTCACGTTGTACTTCTGTTGGACAGCACTGGTGTGAAAATGCTTAGGGCGGATGCCTTGACACCAGCATGGGTATGATTTGCAGCTCTGAGAATAGCTCTACATCTGTCTGGAGAGTTAGAGAAGGATCTGGCCAAACAGACTAAGGTGTGCCTATCGTAAATCTGGTTTAGTCCCTTGCCGTGCACAGCACAGGGATGGGGAGAGGCTCTCAGGGAATGTTTACATTGCTTCTCAGCTGGAGTAGTTAAGTGTGGATGGAGCATTTAGAGGTTATATCCATCAGGACCCTACAGTGGGTGTCTACATCACACAGTGCTTCAGTCTCCCTTGCTTAGCCTAATCCCTAACTTTGGACTGTTTCAGAGCTATGACACTTGCCTTTTTTTTGTCATCAGTAATTGTTTCTCTAACTCCCTTCTTCACCTACACATTTTTCCTTGATTGAATGCTTACCGCAACGTCACTGAAAGACACCTATTGCACCCCCGGGCCTGGTGCTTAATCCAGGAACTACTGAGCTGATTCTCCACAGGGACTTTTCTCTTGCCAAAGCCACGGCCACACTGAATTAGTGAATAACTTGTGACTTTTCTCCCTCTCTTTCTCATTGTGAGACTGCTGGCTCCATGAGACCTCTGTGAGAGCAGGGAACTATTTTGCCCTCCGGGGCTGAGAGCAGCAGACTAACACATCAGAGTCCAATAAATATTTTGACAGAATAATTGGAAGCGAGGGTGCTTTTTCCTGAGTGCATTTAACTTTTATTGTGATAAAGCCATCATGATAATAACTTACATTTGTCAAGGGCTTTGTAGTTTACAAGTGCATGACCATCCATTATCTCATTCGATCCTCATATTAGCACCACGCAGAGATGATTGTTTTATGTTCTTCGTTGTAGAGGCAGAAGCTCAGAGAGGTTTGTAAACAGAAGAGCAAGAGCTGGAATTTAGGTCTTTTGATCACAAGGCATATTTACTTCCCACTACTCACACAGCTTCTCCTACAATCTGACTCCAAATTTTGTGCATAATTGAATAAACTCATAGGGTGCCTTTGAAATTCTCATCTTAATTAACTTTATGCTTATCGCAATGTACTTACAAGAAATAATCTTTGGGAAACCTGGTTTTCAAAATTCCTAACTCTCTCAGTTCCTATCTTACTGTTGATTATATGGATTTGGTTGTTTTCTTGCATCCAGAGACAATGTATACCACTCTAACTTTAATTTCAATGAGCTTTTATTTTAAACTCATCCACTCACTATCTTGAAGCAGACATCACAAAGTCATGTTCAGCTTCTCACTCTTGCCTACTCCCCAGGCTGTCACCTGAGCCTATGGATCCCATTCTTTAAACTCTCTCCTCTGGTACTAGATGGCTATCACCCTTGATAGTTCTTGCTTTGATTATTTCATTATGCTGGGGTTCAGAATTAATGATATTCTAGCTAAAAGTCAAGTGTAAGCCCAATGCAGCACATTGTACACAATAAATACCCCCAAACACCTTTCTATCATTTTTGTTATTTAGAATTTGAAATGAAGAGCCAAGTGCAGTGGTCTCAGCTACTTGAGAGGCTAACACCGGGAATTCGAGGCTATAGTGCTAAGATTGCATCTGAGAATAGGTCCTGCACTCCAGCCTGGGCAACAGAGCAAGGCTGGTTTTCAAAAGAGAGGAAAAAAAGTAATTGGAGTGAGGGGTAATGCCTGTTTTACATCATCCTCCAGGAAATGTACTTCTCCATTGCCTAGGATACTGCATGAAGCCAAGAGTGACATAGATCTCATATGAGCCCTGCTACTACCACAACAAACTGTGAAGCCAGTTGGCATTTATTTTCTATTAATTCCTCACTAGTCCCAGGAATGTTTCCAAGATAGTACCTCAAAAGGACGATATTTACCTCTGCAGTATTTTCACCTATAAAACTGAACCCAAATATTAATATAATCAAACTATAAATCTATAAATTTGATTTCTATAAAATCAAAGGAACAGAAGACCACATGGACCCATGTCTTCAGAGTGATCTTTTCAAAATAGAAATATTATTATTCCATGCTCCTGCTGAAAAACCTTTTGATGATTTACCACTGTGTATCTGCTGGTGACTAACCCTATAGTAGAACTTGAGTCTTAAGTCCTTTCATAAAGGTGACTCTTCCTCCCTTATAAATATGTCTTTTCCTTACTCTGCTCTTCTATAAGCTCTGTGCTCCAACTATAGCAAATACCTTCATATTTCCTGATATTCTGCAGTTTATTTACAGATTTTTTCCAATGGACAGAGGAGGTACCAGTGTTTTCTTGTTACATGGAGGAATTGTATAAGGGTGAAGTCTAGCTCATACTGCATCTGTCACCAAAGTATCATGTATTATACTAGATAGGTAATTTTTGATCCTTCACCCCCCTCCCACACTCCCCTGTTCTTAGTTTCCAATGTACATTCTGTATGACCACATGTACCATACACCGTTTATCTCCTACTTACAGGTGAGAACATGTGGTATGTATTATTCAATTCCTAAGGTACTTCACTTAGGAGAATGGTCTCCAGTTCCATCTGAATTGCTGAAAAAGATGTTATTTTATTCCTTTTTATGTCTGAGTAGAACCCCAGTGTGTATGTGTGTGTTTGTGTGTGTATACACACCACATTTTCTTTATCTACTCATCAGTCAATCAGCATGTAAGTTGACTTTCTATCTTTACAAATGTGAATTGTTCTGTGATAAACAGTTAGGTACAGGGATCTTTTTGTCTTTTTGATATACTGACTTCTTTTCCTTTGGGTAGATCCCCAGTAGTGGGGTTGCTGGTCTACTTTTACTTATTTGAGCAGCCTCCATACTGTTTCCATAGAGGTTGCACTAATTTTCATTCATGCACCAACAGTGCCTAAGTGTTCCCTTTTCACTGCATTGCATAAACATCTGGGGCTTTTTTGTTTGTTTCTTTTTTACTTTTTATTTATGGCAGTTCGAACAGGAATAAGGTGGTATCTCATTGTGGTTTCAATTTGCATTTCCCTGATGACTAGTGATGTTGAACATTTTTCCGATGTTGGCCATGGGTCTATCTTCATTTGAAAAACCTTGTTGGTATCCTTTGCCCACTGTTTAATGGGCTTATTTGGGTTTTTCTGCTGATTTGTTTGAATTTCTCACAGATGCTGGATATATTTGTCCTTTGTCAGATGTAGTTTATAGATAATTTCTTTCATTCTATAGGTTGTTTATTTACTTTCTTATTTCCTTTACTGTAGAGATACTTTTTAATTAAGTACTGTTTATTTATTTTTGTTGTTGCTATATTTGCCTTTGAGGCCTTAGACATAAATTCTTTGCCTAGTCTAATATCCAGAAAAGTTTTTCCTATTTTCTAGCAGAAGTTTTGTGGTTTCAAGTCTTACATTTATGTCCTTAATCCACCTTGAGTTAATTTTTGTACATGGCAAGAGATAAGAATCTGCATATGTCTGTCCAGTCTTCCTAGAACCATTTACTAAATAGGGCATCCTTTCCCCAGCTGTTTTTATCTGTTTTGTTGAAGATCAGTTGGCTATAAGTACATGGTTATATTTCCGGATTCCCTATTCCGTGCCATTGGTCTACGTGTCTGCTTTTACCAGTACCATGTTGTTTTGGTTACTATGACCTTGTGGTATAATTTGAAGTTGTGAACTAAAATAAAGTCCTAAACCACCCAGCTGATGAAATGTACCCCTTCCCCCATGGGCAAAGGGACCCCAGAAATACCCTAAAGCTGATTTGCTGGCTATGAGAAGGGAGGTCAGACAGGCTTCTTCAGGCCTCCTTCTCTTCTTGGTGATATACTATGGGACTCACTAACAGGCCTAAGGCTATATAAGACAAAACAGAAGCCATCCTTACATCATCAATTTACGTAACAGATCACTAGAGACTATATGTTCAGCACATGTATGATGGCTTGTCTCTGATGAATGGACTTCTTTATCTTAACTTAAGACATTCCGAGCCTTTACACAAATCTTTATGGCTCACAAATCAAAAAATCTTTATATCCACCTGTGACCTGTGATGCCCGGCTTTGAGGTATCCTTCCTTTTGGACCAAAACAATGTATGCCTTTCATGGATTGCTTTTATTTTTGTATTTTTTTAGGGGGGAGGAACATAGTTTCACTTTGATGCCCTTGGTAGAGTACTATGGCATCACAGCTCAACAGCTCATAGCATCCTTAAACTCTTGGGCTCAAGTGATGGGACTACAGGTGCCAGCCACATGCTTGGCTATTTTTAGAAATGGGGTCTTGCTCCTTCTCAGGCTGGTTGTGAACTCCTGAGCTCAAACAATCCACCCTTCTCAGCCTCACAGAATGCTAGGATTACAGGCTTGAGCCACCGTGCCCATCCCCAAGAATTGCCTTATGACTTTACATGGAATTTGCATCTCCCTGAAATATATAAAACAAACTGGTGAGACCACTTTCTCAAAGCATCTTGGGTATGGCTCTTTGGGCCGTAGTTGTATACGTTTGGCTCAGAATATAAACAACTCTTCACAGACCTCTTCATTTTACAGAGTTCAGCTTCTTTTCCATTGACAAAGTCAGGCAATGAGATTCCTCCAGGTTTGTTCTTTTGGCTTAGGATTGCTTTAGCTATTCAAGCTCTGTGGTTATTCCACATGAAATTTAGAAATGGTAGTTTGATGAGAATTGCATTAAATTTCCAAATCACTGTGGGCAATATGGGCATTTTAATAATATTGACAATATTGATTCTTGAAATCCATGAGTATGTGACACAAACTTCTATTTGTTTGTGTCATCTCTAATTTCTTACATTAGTGTTTTGTAGTTCTCTTTGTAGAGCTCTTTCACCTCCTTGGTTAAGTATCCCTGAGTACATACTTCTTTGCAGCTATCACAAGTGGTACTGAATTCTTGATTGGACTCTCATAATATGAATATCCCAATATGATAAGACAGGTTGAGAACAAACCAAAAATAAAATAAAATGCTCATATAATTGTTAAAAATGCATTTGTAAAAATTAGGGTTGCTATCTGAAAATAATGAGATTTTTTAAAGTTTAACATGAGTTTGGTTATTATCCTTTAAGGAATCGTCCACTGGATACCATTTGCTGAATTTATGAGTTCATTCTAATATTTTCTTCTTCTTCTTCTTCTTCTTCTTTTTTTTTTTTTTTTTTTTTTTTTGAGATAGAGTCTTGTTATGTCACCCTCGGTAGAGTGCTGTGGTGTCACTGCTTAAAGCAATCTCCAACTCTTGGGCTTAAATGATTTTCTTGCTTCAGCCTCCCAAGTAGCTAAGACTACAGGAGCCTGCCACAACATGCAGATATTTTTTTTTTTGTTGTGGTTGTTTTTAGCTGGTCCGGGCTGGGTTTGAAGCCCTCTCCCTCGGTGTATGTGGCTGGCACTGTAACCACTGTGCTACGGGTGCCAAGCCCATTCTAACATTTTCAAAACACTTAAAGCAGCCTGATAATGGTGATCCAGAGCTGCCAAGCCACAGTTTCCAACAATTCACAGGGCCATCATAGCCCCAAGTCACTGCACTCAGTCAGGGTTGTCATTGTGTGTTTAGGACCTTCTGGCCTAAAAGGTCCTATAGGCACTTAAGAAAATAATATAATACAATGACTCTGTGTTTTTGTGGGAGCCCATTTTAAGAATATCAAAGTTAGGATCTAGAATAAAATGACTTTCATCAGCTTTGATGTATTCCTACTGTGTGATTGGAGCTTCAGTTTTTCTTCACCTGGAAAATGGGACAAGAACTGTATGTGGTTTATGGGGGATTAAAGAAAATAATATATGCAAAATACATGAAATAGTTATTATCTCAAAATACCTACCAGATTAAATCCAATAAGTTCTCAACCCCTTGCCACAGATGTTAGACACACTTAATATTTCCAACGATGTGAGTCTCTCCTTCACTGCCTTGCATGGAGAAGATGGTCAATAAATATTTGTAAAAAATATGACATGCTGTTAGAATCATCATCAGAGGGTCAGGAGACCTTGGGGTCCTTTCGTCCTAGAACATGTAGGAGTTCTTTCCTTTGCTGGGCTGTCATTCTATCTTGCCCAAGGAAGAAAAGAAAATAGAGGACAGGGCTTATTACATCATATTAGGCCTGACAATAAAGTTCATGAACCTCATCCTAGAAAAGGTTCTACAGAGATTATTGCCCAATATCAGTATGGTTCCCATTCAAAGAACTCCCCTTGGGAATCTATGTACTGATGCCAATGTCTAAACCACCCTTCAAAACAATTCTGAAACTTTTCTTCAGGAATGGCCATCAAAGCTCTCATTATATCACCCTTGATGTCCTGAATGTCATTAAAATACCTTCCTTTCAATGTTTCCTTTATCTTCAGGTAAAGAAAAATGTCTCTGGGGGACAGATCAGCTGAGTAGGGAGGATGTTCCAATATAGCTGTTTCTTTACTGGCTAAAAACTCCTTCACAGACAGTGCTGTCAGCTGTGCTTTACCCCAATTCAAGAGCCATGAGTTGCTGGCCCAGATATTCAGTTAAGATTTTCCTCTTTCTCTACCAATGTTTACTTGGCCTGCTATGCATCTCATAGTCAACTGACAATTTTGATGCACAATTTAATGACTTTTTGCAATGTTTTCACAAGCTCTGTTCATTCCTGACCACCCTGACCTCTCTTCATCAGTGATGTTTCTCTCCCTTCAGAAATTTAATCCATTTACACATTGCCATTTTCTTTATTGCATTATCCCCATAATTTGGACTAACATGTTCCTGATTTCACCTCCATACTTGCCAAGTTTAAAAAGAAATTTATGAATTTATGTTCATCTCTCTAGTTCAAGCTACAACATTCTCGCAATGGCACACAAAATCACATAACAATAATAATGAATGCCACTCAGCAAGACACTGCCACACACAAGCATGAACACAACTGTGGGACACTGATACACCAAGGTTGTCAAACCTTACTGAGTTCTTTGTACAGTGCTGCCAATATAAGCACATAGTGGCAAGTTTGTAAACTTAATTGTCACACCTTGTAGTACATCATTTCTAGGAACCCTGTTAGGTCAGCTCATATATGTATATGTAATCATCTATACATGTAATAGATGTGCCATTACTTTGATACACAAAGAATTAGGCTCAAACTATAACAAATATTAGAAACTTGCTCCAGATTACACTTTGGAGAAAGCCATGGTAGGATTCAAACTCAATTCTGTTGAACTCTTTCCAACAAATCATGATGCCTGGGGCATCCTGGACAAAATACCTCTTTCAGATTTTTTAAGCAATTATTTTTCTTCATTAAATATCTTCCCGTCTTATAAAAATCATGTTAAAATCAAAATAAAATAAAACTTTGGATTTAAATAACTTTCGTGATCTGGGACATCAAATCTGAAAAATTAACTTTAAGTAATTGTAGGCTTTAGCCTCTTGGGACAGAAACAAAAGCTCATTCTTTCTGAAGGAACTCACTCACCACCAACTCAGGTCTTACTGGGTTCTACAGACATAGGTCAAATCAACCCAATTTTCCATTCAAAGTCTGTAAGTAATACGAGGGGTAGTCAGAGAAACAATAATTAATATGTGTTCAGGCGTTTTAGAAATGGAATTGTTGGATCACAACAGATATTTCAGGAGCTAAAATATGGAATCAAAATTTGTGATGTACAGTGTTAATGGTGTTTAGCTACCTTAAATATTTCATGAGAACAGAAGAAAGGCTAAAATTAATGACCAAAACACACAAATTATGAATTTATGAAAAGAACCACAGAATAAAAGAAAAAGATAAAAATAAAGACAACAAAAATAAATGAGAAACAAAGATGTACTAGAGAATCATCAAAACTAAAAATTGTGGCTTGGCACCTGTGGCTCAGCAGGCTAAGGCGCCAGCCACGTACACCTGAGCTGGCTGGTTTAGATCCAGCCCGGGCCCTCCAAACAATGGTGGCCGCAACCAAAAAATGGCCTGGCGTTGTGGTGGGCACCTGTAGTCCCAGCTACGTGGGAGGCGGAGGCAGGAGAATTGCTTGAGCCCAGGAATTGGAGGTTGCTGTGAGCTGTGATGCCATTGCACTCTATCCAGGGTGACAGCTTGAGGCTCTGTCTCAAAAAAAAAAAAAAACTAAAAATTGTTTTTTTGAGAAGATTCATAATATTAAGGAAAAAATCAAGTGTCAATTAATCAAGGAGAAATAGATATACCTGGATAATTATTAGAAGTAAAGAACTAAAATCCTAATACTACAAATATTTCTTAAAATCAGAAAATAACCAATTTAATTTCATTTTTAAAAATTTAGACTTGATAGGCAAAATATTAAAAAAAATTCTAACACTGTTAAAAAGAAATTTAAAATTGAATAAATATATAGTAATTATAATTTTTAGTCAGTTAAAAATCTGTACTATTCTAGCTCCAAAGTTACTCAAAACCCAAGTACCGAGAAGTATGAGCAAGGCCAGTGTAACATCCAGGAAACATACAATAGTTATCTTTACTAAATATGCCAGAGATTACAAAAGGGAAACTACTTCTCACTTTTGCTTAATGTAGTTCATATAAACTGCTACCACACTAGTCAAAGGCCACAGGAAAAAGGCAGTTTAATCAGTCACAGTTCAGTCACATGTGAAAAACTTCCCCAAATAAATATTAGAAAAATAACCTAAAACGTATTATTTTTTAAAACATATCATGAACATGAGTGGTGCCTGTGGATCAAATGAGTAGGGCGCTGGCCCCATATACCCCAGGATGTGGGTTCAAACCCGACCCCTGCCAAAAAGCTGCACAAAAAAAAAAAAAATATATATATATATATATGTGTGTGTGTGTGTGTGTGTGTGTGTATTATGAACAAGCTGCTTTATCCAAGAAATTCAAAAATGGGTCAACAGGAGCTAATATATCAATGTAGTTCATTAAGTAATGACAAGAAGGAGGGAAATACGTATATGTAATCATCTCAAACAGAAAAAAAATGTCAAAAATAATTCAATTTACTTTGTTAAGGGAGAAAATCTTAGCAACTGAGATAAAGATTTTTACCAAAAGCCTGTAGCAAGCATCATATTTAATTAAATATTTAATTTATAAATCTTTTAAAAATACATGCAATAGAGAATAACAAAAATTATTCTTCTTTGGCATAAATGACCTTCTGTTTATCAAAGAAACCCTCTGTCTCCCAACAAAAGCAAAAACAAAAGCTACATACCTTGAATATATATAGACTATATAAGTAAATTTAAAAAATCTATATGAAAAGGAAAACAAAGTAGGTAGAACTCAATATAATTTATAGAAACAAAAATCAGTAAGTGTAAATGTCTCACTTATCATCAGGGAAATTTAAACAGAACCACATGGAGATATTATTTCACACCCACAGGGGTGATAAAAATTAAAACTTGTGACAATACCAGCTATTACAAAGACATGGAATAATAACAACAACAAAAAAAATCATGCTTTTATCTGGGACCTAAATTTATAGGCACTCTGAAGAACTGTTTGCTATTTTGGTAAAGTTGATTGAGCATATAATCTCTGACCCAACTATAGCACTTCTCGGAACATACTTGAGACATTCTTGCACATGTATCAAAGAACATGCGAGCAGGACTGTTCATAACCTTGTTATTGTGATTGCAAAATCAGAGAACTAAATTTCCAGGAAAGGTAGGATAAAATAAGAAACAGCATGGAAATTGAACAAATTCTATGTACTTCTTTTCAAAGTGTGTTAATTTCAAAACAAAGTTGAGTCAAAAAAGAAAGTTACAAAATTTGGTGCGCAGGTTGATGCCATCTCAATTCAACTTGGACCCGCTGAATCTACTGAAATGTAAAAAATGCAAACTACATTATACATCGGTTAGGGATTCTTGCATAAAGAATTACATGGGAATGATAAAAGTGTAGTCAAAATGTTGGTTAATCCTATAAAGATGTGATCAGGTAGAGATTTAAAGTCTTAGTAATGATTTCTCTTTGTAACTGGACGGTAGATATATGTACTTACGTTTTATTACAGTTTACACTTTTTGGGGTTACTATAACATTTCATCAAATTGACAGGTATATGAGGGTGTCTGGAAAGTATCCAGCTAGTAATATGAAAACTATGAAAAACAATGGTTCAATAATCTCCAGACAGCGTTCGTATGTATTGGAGAGTAATAAATAATTGTTAGTAGTATCATTGCTCTCATGATGATTAAAATTGATTCCTAACTGCTAAGTATTCCAAAGCTATTATCAATTATATTGATATTGTATGTGTTTGTATCTATTAAGAGAGGCAGTGAAAGTGTGTACACAGTGATAACTCAAGAAGTGAAAGTCTCATTAAGAAATCTGGAGGCTAAGGCCTAATTAACAACTTTGGCACTTTGGTTGAATATCCAGAATTCTTCAGCCCCCTACGGAGGACCAGGAGGACTTTAACCCGATTCTGTAATGTTGGTAAATGCATGACTGGCCACATCTTGTTTCCAAGTATAAATCATAAGCCATAATGGATGCCTTTTAGAAATCATATTTATGAATGTGCAGAAAGGCAGAGAATAGGGGCTGTATTCAATAAACATCATAAATAACCATGCTGGAGTGAAGCACAGAATCCAAATGCAATTTAGATGTACTCTATGGAATTGGAAAGTATTTTCTTAAAGTGGAACTAGGCAGATTTTCATTTCTGCCTGTTACTTGAATTGTGTGGAGAGAAAGCTCAATTTAGACTGTTTTTTCTTGTTAACATGTTAACTGCCAGGTCAATTGTATTTAACTTATGCTAGTTTGGGGTCTGGGGCCTCTTAAAGCCTATATAACTGACACATCTCTTGACCTATTTTGACCGAATAAAACACTGTGGCCCCAAGTCAAAAAAATTTTATTTTCTACCATGGCAGTCAATGTCATCTTTCCCTTCTCATACATTCTCTGGTTGTAATGAAGTGTAAGCATTTGTTGAGGGCCGAACCTTGATAGGATTTGAGCAGGACAAATTACAATGTATTTGCTCTTGCCGGAGTCTTCCAAAAGGTCATGATCCAGCCCGGCAGAGTATGTTTGTGCTGTGGTATGAATTTTTGTAGCATTAAAAGATACACCTATGGCTAAGAGCTCTTTTTTCTTCTCAAATTGAGCTTTTGAATTAAAAGTTAAGGAACTTTCCTAAGAGTTCCTTATCTACCACCTGTGCTTCTATATCAATTGTCCTTTTATCAGTCTGTGTGTGATCTTCTCTCTTTTTGAGTGTTCACTTGTACCCCCATCTCTCCCAGCTAAGGCCACCTTGCATATTCTTTAACTTTTAAGATAACTTTTGTGTGCGGTTGCTATTTTCAGAATTTGATTTGAATTAGTAGTTTTGGTGAAGAGAATGGAGACAGAATGCCAAGGTCTTTATCTTAGCTCCTTCCATTTCCAGCTATGTGACCTTGGTTGGGTAACTTGTATGATTCTGTGAGTTTCTACCTCCTCATTTATAAAATAGGGATAAAATAGTACCTGTATCATCATGTTGTGGAAAAGATTAAGTAAGCTAACACCTATCAAGAACTTAGAAAAGTGCTCGGCTGAGGAACCACTGGACTATGTTCTAGTTATTGTTTTTATCTCTATATTATTGACATGGTATCTCACATAGTCCAGCAAATTTATTTGCTGTAATAATCTCTTATTTACTTGCTCTAACCCACTCTAGTTTCCCATTTTCTTATTTGTACTTTACCTCTGGAGACGGTTACTACCTTGGCTTAATTTGCCTCAGCAAGGGCCCGGCAGTGACCCAAAGAAGCTCTCCCCTGAGCCTGTCATTCTCACCAATATTAATCTAGAATATTGTGGAGATGTGATATTGTACAAGATGGACAAGGTCCCTGACCTCCTGGGCTTACATTTTAGTGGAGGAAGAGAGACAATAAACAAACCCGTATACAGAGTTCTATCACATACTGATCAACATTAGGAAGAAAAGGAAACAGGGTGATAGAGTCAGAAGACTGAAAAGATAAAGTGACTTCAAAAATGGTGGTCAAGGTAGGAATCTTTGAGAATTTGATATTTGAACTGAGAACTAAATAAAATAAGGAGCTGATGTTGTATAGTAAGAACGCAACATGCTCTGGACGAGGGACCAGCTGGTTCAAAGGCTCTAAGGCTTCTGGTTGGATTGGAAGGTCAGTAGATCTGCAGTGCAGTGACCCCAGGGGAGAATGGTGTGGAATAACAAAAGGGGAAGGAGGGTCCAGATTGTGCAGGGAATTGCAATACAGTTCAAAGCTCTTACTGAAATGTAGTAGAACCCATGGGAAAACGTGGGCACAAAATATTATTATTGTGTGAAATGCAATAGATTATGTTATATCATAAAGGCAGGGTTATATTATTGAGGAAATAATTGGAATCAGCCCGTCCAGCTGATCCAAATTCAGGATCCAGCTCTAGCCAGACCTCCCTGCCTATTGGGAGCTACCTGGTAGCAATTGTTCTTAAGCTTCCTGACTGAATAAAACACTGTGGCCTTTAGTTCCTCCATCTTGACTGGAAAGTGGCAGCTGGTTCAGAAATGTCCTAGTGAGTTCATATCTTTTGGTTGAAATGATCCCAGAAGATTGAGTAAAGAGAATATTGAGTACCTAAGGCTGCTTCTCATTTTTCCTATTCAGTGCTGACCTTACCTTTTCTTTCCTGCCAAAGATAAGCATTTTGTTCTGCCACTAATTGAGGATAAGGGCTACATGGAGAATGAGAGCTAACTGCCATTCAAAAATTATATTCTTGAAATTATTATTAATCAAGTTATCAACGTTATATTGTCAGGGAATATGTCATCCAAGGAACTTACTGGACCTTTTATTATTAGAGAGGATGATGCCATAGATTTCATTTCATACTTACCTTACTTGATATATAATCACATATAACATTCTCTTATATTTTAATTATGTATATATTTTTCTCACTCACGGAATATAAACCATTCACAAACAGGAAAACTTCTAATTCGACTTTGTACCCCAGGTAACAAAGGAGGAAAAACAGTTCAACTTTTATGTTCACCTCCTACAGATATTGGTAATTGATATAAGCCTTATTTAATAGTCACCAAAAGTCTACAATGCAAGAGTTATTAATCTCTATTTTAAAGATGAGGAAGATGAGGATGAACAGTCCAAAGCCATGGAGTCAGTAAAGAACACATCTATGAATTTAAATCCAAAATATCTGAAAAGAAAAAAAGAAATTTACATCAGATACAAACCAATCCAAACACCTTTACATCCCACTTCACCAAACTCATTGCCGCCAACTCCTGAGTAGGTTACCTGGCATGTTGCTAATGTTGCACAGATGATTGGTAAGTTATTTAAGTTACAAATTAAAAATAAAAGTATTTGACCATTTTAGAGTAAATAAGAGGGGCTAATGGGGTTATTTGTCTAATCAAAGCAAGCATTCAAGGTGATTCGACCAAATTATTCATTCTCAGGCAGTAAGGCCATAGTCAGCTACAGTTTGGGACCCCAGGCAGCCCCACGGAAGTTGCACAGAAGAGGTACTTGATAATGCCAATCGGTCTGCCCCTGCTGTTCAATTAGGTTCTGATTTGTAATTCTCTACCTTCCAGCACCATTTTACTCAGTGAATTATAGTCAACACCACAGGAAAAATTAATGCCTGTGAAATAATACTTGAGTAATGGGACTAAAAGTCAAACGCAAACCGTTCCCCTCTAATAAAGGTATTCAATTTTGTTTCCTGAAAATAATGTGGAACTGCTCTTTTGAAAATAAGTCATTTTTGGTGAATGTGTATGAATGCATGTATCTGTGTTTGCTTGTGCATGTGTGAGATGGATTGGTGGCTTGATATCTGAAAAAAATACTGATTGTTTACTATTTTGTTGCCAGAGAAGCAACTTTTTCAAATTAAACAAATTTATATATGAACTGAAGAGGGGGAAAGAATAAAGGGAGCTCAGAGGCATGCCTGCGAGACCTCGAGTTCGGTCAGAAATAATCACACTGTTAAATAAAAAAAGTGTGGAAATAATAAGATTTCATGCAGTAAAAGTTACCTCATATTAAAGCATAGACTCTAAAATATGGGCTCAGTAATCAATTTCTAGGCATTATCTCACTTAAATGTCATAAAGATACAGAAATAATTTCCCTCATTTTACTAACAAGGAAAGTAGCACTGATTCCATAGCCAGAGTTTCAGCTTAGCTTGGGTTGATTCTAACACATGTATCTTAGATCCTAAGATACCTGGTGAGTCTTTGAGTCTCCCATCCAAGTACTTTCCAGGCCAAATTCTGCTTAGCTTCCAGATGGTGAATATGTCAGTGATGTTGTAACCTATACTCCTTCCTGGAGTTCCAGGGTTCCAGGCATTTGCTGTAACTAAGCAAGCTGATCCTTAAATTGAAATATTAGAATTTCTACTTATATTAGTTATTATCTTATTAAAAATAACAACATAAAACTAGGCTATTTTTTCATTTTAAATGACTTTATTACAAATGATTGACCTGGCAACATCATTTAGTGAGCATAGAAGATGGTACAAGATTATTCAGTAACAAGCACACTAAAAACCCAAACCTCACTAATACGCAATACATCCATATAGCCAAAACCCACTTGTACCCCTAAGTCTATCAAAAGAATAAGGAAAACGTGGTATAAGATTAAAAGCAAGATTTTCAGAATAATTAAGCATAGTCCATAATTTTTTAAATATTAAAAATAGTATATTAGAGAAATGAAATAATTTTGTAAAATTAGTTAGTAATAATTTCATTAATATTAATTAAAATCAATTTCAATTCTTAAATGTTTGTGTTTTTAATAACTGTTATGTGTATTTGGTATATTGAGATGTTTACATTGCAATTTCATACTAAAAGTATTTGCAATATCAGAGATTTACCATCCATGAAATTTAGAGATTTTGGTGCCCTTGTCAACATGAGGTCAGGTGTCACAAACTCAGATGTCTAAATCTGCCAAGTGTGAGTTAAAGAGCTGCGGTGGACTGCTTGGTAATGGAGAGTCCCAAACAAACCCATACAATGTGTGGGGGCTGTTTGGAGCCAGAGAGCAGACTGGGTCATCTATGGTAAGGCCAAAGAAATAGATCTGGCACATTGTCTTGAGCAGTTAGTTTTCTTTGTGACAGGAAATCCCTGCCTTAGGAATGGGGAAACTGTTCTTTTTATAGAGTTCAATCTTATTTGTTTCTTTTGCAATGCCATTATTGAGAAGCCAGGAGTTAAGTGGTAAAGGTGATACTAAGGGTCAAGGGGATGGCAGTGGGTGACAGCATGCTTTTCAGGAGGGTTTCTTAGAGCTTGAGGGTGGGATAGGACTAGAGGGCAAAGCAACAAAGAAATTCTCTCAAGGATGACTTTACTTTTCTTTGGCAATCTGTCTCAACACAAATCGTTTAGCAGTTCTCTCTTACTTTTTGCTTATTATTTTACTTTAGACGTTGGCATGATTTTTACAATACTGACTTTCATGTAGCTCTCAATAGGAACAATCTATAGATTTCTATGGCTGCTGTGTTTCTACTTGCTGAAAACCTCAGTCTTTGGCACAAGCGATGGTAAAGGATGGAAAGGGACAGGTGGGAGTAGCTTGCTGAAAATGACGGAAGGAGAGAAGACTTTGGAATAGTGCAAGCTCAGGGGATGGGGAGGGAGCTTATAAAAACATGACCACTATGAGTTAAATCTCACTGCAACCTGTAGATAATTCTCTCTGGGGGGATCTTCCTCTGGCTTCCTGACACTATTCTTCTTTCCTTTCCAGTCTCAAATGTCTAGATAGTTATTAGCATATTGGGGTGCAAAGAGTATAGAGCTGAGACATGGAAGACCTCATCCGGGCTTCTCCACATTGAGCAATTTTCTCTGTGGGAGCCTCAGTTTCAACCTGTTTGAAGGGAGAATTTGAACCTTAAAGTGCACAATTTACTGTGGCATGTGAAGATTAAAAATGATGCTGTGTGCAACATCGGTTATTGTTCCGAGCTACACCTGCCCTATGGGACTGTTATTACTGCCAACCAGGCACAGCTTTTCACATCAAAAGACTATGATAAGGATTCCCTGATCTGACTCTGATTTTGAAGTGAGAATATTGTCTAGAGATTGCAAAGAGCAAGTTGGCACCCGGACTATGTTCACTACAGCTTGAGGAGGGAAAGCAAGGGAGCTCTAATGAGCTGCATGAGTAGCTTTCTGCAGAAATCTGGATGTCTTCCCAGAAACACTATGATTTCTCCATGGCACTGGCACTGCATTTTCCCCAGAGAGGTGCTTGTTGCTGTCTGCCTCCCACAAAAGATCTGAGGTCCTCCAGGGAAGAAGCCATGTGTGGTTACTTACGATTTCCCAAAAGAAGATGGAAGAAAGAGGCACCTTTGCCTAATAGAGAGACAGGGTGTTTGGCATTAGACAGACCTGGACTTAGATCCCAGCTCTATTAGGGGCTAATCTGTGGCCTTGGGAAAGTGACATATAAGCTTATTATTCTAATCTATAAAGACAGGAAAGGGTTGCCATGGGGACTAAAATAGTGCCTGGATACTTAATGGCCATCGAAAAAACGTTCTCTTCCTTATTTTTAATTTCAGCATGTAGCAAAGTCATTGGGCACATGCTAAGTGAAAGATGCCTATATGTACAAAAGATAAATATATATTTTATACACACACATATGCGGTCATGCATTGCTAGTGACAGGTAGACAGTCTGCTCAATGCATCACTAGGCCTTTTTGTCATTGAACATCATAGAGTGAACTTCACAAACCTAGATGGTATAGCTGACTACCCACCTAGGCTTTGTATTACAGCCCACTGTTCCCAGGCTGCAAACCTTCAACAGCATGTTGTTACTGTGCTGAATCCTGTAAGCGACTATAAAACAATGATATGCATTTGTGTATCTAAACATATCTAAGCATAGAAAAGCTACAGGAGAAATATGATATTATAATCCTAGGGGACCATTTTCATATACATGTCCTGTCATTAACCAAAACATTGTTATGTGGCACATGACTCTTTGTGTGTGCACACGTGCACATACATACATTTCTCTAACTATATCTAGCAATTCTACATGGCTGTTCTTTAAAAAGCTGTTAAAGTGATTCATGGTATGTGCTGTGAGATATTTTTCCCATCAGCTAGGAAACATTAGGCAAATCATTTTTTTCATTGGACATCAGTTTTCCTATATGTAAAGAAAGGTTTTGGCAGAGTGTGCAACTGAGAGCTGAAATTCAATTAAAATATGTTTTATGTGGCCTGCACAGTGCTGGTCTAAATGGTCTTTTCAAAAAAATAAATAAAACTAACCGTGGAGTCAGATAGACAGCCAGCTAGTGAGCCTTCAACTGAGTGAAGGAGGGGTCTTTTTTGGGATTCCAACAAAGCATAACAACATTTGTTCAGGAGTTATGTAATGGATGCCCCCTTTGGGCAGAACCTATGCTCTCTCTAGTTTACCAACACCTGGGCTACATTACTCATTTAGATTGCCTGCCTAGATCCCGTAATCTTTGGACTATATGGCCTTGAATATGGTGGCACATAGAAATCCCACTCTTCTGTTCCTCTATAAGTCAATGATTTATAAGCATGTAGGATTTAGACATTCTTAGTCATCATCAAGACTATGATGACTAACCCACACCATTGAAAAGAGCTATTGTTTCAGGCGGCGCCTGTGGCTTATAGAGTAGGGCGCCTGCCCTATATACCGAAGGTGGCAGGTTCAAACCTGGCCTCGGCCAAACTGCAAAAACAGAAAAATAGCCGGGCGTTGTGGCAGGCGCCTGTAGTCCCAGCTACTTGGGAGGCTGAGGCAAGAGAATCGCCTAAGCCCAGGAGTTGGAGGTTGCTGTGAGCTGTATGATGCCACGGCACTCTACCGAGGGCAATAAAGTGAGACTCTGTCTCTACAAAAAACAAACAAACAAACAAACAAAGGAAATGAGCTATTGTTTCTCCACAGGCACAGAAATGAAACACATGGTGAATGGCCATGGGCAATGGCATTGTCCTTTACATTTCTGAATGTTCCCCACTTCATATAATCTATATTCTCAGTAATCCTTTCTAGATACCTAAGTGGATTCTCCAGATGTGCGGTTGAGTTTATTCAATGAGAAACAATCCAATCCCTTTGTTTCCACTTGTAATGACTTGATCCTGGCTCCAACATTTCCAAGTCGTAGATCCTCCCTCAGGGGGATCTAGTGCTGGATCCTTCATGAACTGCATCCATTCTGCAGAGTCATATTAAAGCCAAGTGCATGCAGAATACTATGGGTCTATGACAATAGCAACATACATGTTCTTTAGGAATCATGAACTATGAAGCTCCTATCTGTTAATAATGTGCTTGAATTTTCTGTTCTGACTTTCTCCTCCAATTCATAGAAGACGAAAAAAGGCACTTTAATTTTTCTCTTTTAAAAACACACAAAACTTTTGTGAATTTGACAAGGAAAGGATTTTTTATCTCCAAAAATAACTTTTTTTATTATGATCAGTACTTGTCTACCATTAAACAACATAAAAGAATTTTTCTCTGTGTGTAATCAGATGGTGACAGACTTATAGTGAAGCTTCCTAAAAGACTGACTTAGTTAAATTCTTCATTTTTCATTGAGGGCTGAAGCCTTCCTGTTTTATTTGAAGGTAAATTATCTTATTGATCATGTCTGCATAAATACCTCCACTATGAATAATGCAGGCTATTGGAATGCTCAAAGTAAAATGTAGATCTGTCCTTAAAGGGATGGGTTTTAACATCATGCAAGAATGAATTAAAAACCTATTTGTGTTCCTTTTTTGAAGAAGGAAGATAAACCATCATTCAGAATGTCTCCACTATCATCTTAACCAGGAATTCATAAGTCCATAAATAAACATAGGATTTAATAGAACGGTATAAGGGGAAAAAGGCAAACACAGCCACTTTGGTTCCCTGACTATCATCAGGCTTGGAGTTTGGTGAGAGTAATGGACCTACGGAGAGGTAGAGTAGCCTGACAAAGTTTTGGATTCAGAGAAAAATGAGTTCAAAATTTACCATTTCATGAACTAGATGTGTTGCTTTATGGAAACTATTTGATCCCTTCCAAGGTTGGTTTCTTCACCTGTAAAATGGGAATAAGACCATTTTCCATGTTAAATTTATTTTGGCTACAAGTAACATAAAACTCAAGTAATTGTGACTTAATGATGAAAGTTCTTAATTATCTCTTCTAACATAAAACCTAGCAATATGTAGCTCTGTGATTAGTTCAGCAGCTCAAAAATATAATGGGGACTAGTTTGGGGTGTCTATAATTGAATTGTATTTTATCCCAAGGTCTCAAGGTGGCTGCACCTCTAGTCTTTGGGTCCTCCATCCAGCCGGCTAAACAGAAAGAACATGTTAGGAAATTTGTCATTTTACCACAAATGACAACCCCACCATCACCCCATCCCCACCATACTTCTCCTTACTTCTCATTGGCTGTAACTTGATCACTGGGCCTTACATAGACTAATCACTGGGAAAAGGGATAAAGATATCATTGTTACTGTAGACGTATGTTTTTCTAAGTATGGTCCCCAGGATGATCCTGACAAGTTAATTTAAATCCAAACTGCTGCGTTCTATCCCCAGAATTTCTGATTTTCATTATGCTGGGTGGAACTAGATATTTTCCATTTATAATGCGTTCTCTGCTGAGGTTAATGCTGATAGTCTGAGGACTACTCTTTGAGAAGCACTATCCTAGACTAAGGAATGATTTATTGACCCCTGGGGCTGTTAGATGGGCCTACTTTGTTTCTGAATTTAAGGGCTCACCACCATTCTTTATCCGAACAAGTCAAAGTTCTTCTACACAAGGTATAGAAGGGAAAGGTGTATCAGTCAGGACATAAATAAAAAACAGTAGGGAAACAAAAATTACATGGCTACCTGTCCTCAGGCTGGAAGGTTAGGAATGGATAGCTGCTACCAGGCTACCAGCTAAAATTGACTAATATACGTCTTCTAAAACTTCCCCCTGGAAGTTGCAAGCCTTCATATAGACTCAGAGTTTCAAAGTAGTAGCATCAGACAGATTCTGCCAGTGTCATTGTTGTCTGGTGTTCTCTCATGGAGAGAGATTCCTGGTGCTAAGCACTCAGCTCTGTTCCCAGAAGCCTCAAGAAGATATCTTTTTAAACTTAGTTCATAGAGTGACATTGCTGTCTTTTTAAATATATCTTCTTTCTTTTTTATTTCCCAAGAATATAAATAATTTCTACCCAGAAGAAATTAATTATCTTCTTGATGACCGCAAATACATGTATCAAGAACTTTGCAGAAAAAAATATTTAGAACTTGCACTTGGCACTAAGAGAAGACTAGAGATGTAAAGAATGCTCTTAGACAAAGAGGCATTCCAAAGGGAAAGCCACACACTCAAAGTGGCATGGTTTCTTGATCCAATACCTACTTTTTATAACGTAGTAATGGCATGAAAAGAGACCTAAGGGAAATCTATTGTGTTGTTCCCACCCCCAGGACACAGTTCTCATTCTAGTAATGGCATTCCAGCACTTCCCGAGGAACAATCCCTCTTAAGCCCCAGTTTTAGATGACTCCAGTAGCTCTGATTCTCCTTCTTGCTCTAAGGTGGTCTGGTAACCCAGACATGACCACAATAATTACTTCAGGACTCAGCATGTGACCACATTGAGATGAAAGAGGCTCAAACGCTAGGTTTGTTTCAATACTATTGCTAAGAATCTCTCTTTTTGACAGATTTAGAACTGTCAGCCTAGAATATTTGGGCAGAGGGAGCCATTACCTGAAGAGGTTCTGGTTTATACTGACGTTCATCTGATGATGAGATTGTGGATGCGCAGAGGGAGTCTTAGAGCCTGATAACATTGCTTGATTGAATGGATTCCACAGAGCCTAGGCCTTTGAACTCAGTTTTGTGAACTAATGTGTTTCTTTGGGTGGTGGGGAGGTAACCAAGGTTACGAACTCACAAAGGTGCTTCAGCACCTGCTTACCATTCAGGTGCTGAGTCTGCCTCTCCCCTGGTGCCTGTGCCTTACCCACGCTGAGCTGCTTCCCATCCTTCCAGATCTGTGTTCCTTGAAGACTCCACTCACCTTTGTTCTTAAATCTTGCCTTAGATTTTGATATGTATCATATCATATTTTTGGTATTTCCTTCGGCTTTTATTATGAAAAAAAAATTACATCTGGCTCTTTTGCCTCAGGGTATGTTAAGAAAAGACCTTTCTAGTTCAGTGGAGTTCTACGGGTTCTCTTATGTTGGCATGAAACCTATGTCAGGTACTTTTAGCCTGCAAATGGGGCCAGATGTACAGTAGAAATCTATTTTCCTGCCTTTTGTTAGTTTTTTTACAGTAAAAATATTGATCATTGACTTTAAACTTTTCTCCCATTCAAATATAAGTATTATAGCAATACATTTGTTTCTAACCACTGTTTTAGCCAATTCCCACAGATTTTAACCTGTTGTATTTTTATCATCGTTCAGTCAAAATATTTGACATTTTCCTTGTGATAATGGACTTTATTGGAAGTGGCATGATTTCTACATATTTGTACCTTTTCTAAATACCTTATTATTTGAATTCTAATTTAATTTTACAATGGTCACAGAACACACTCTATAAGATTTCAAGGTTTTGAACTTTTTTTAAGATTGTTTTTTGAAAGAGTATTCGTTCTGTCTTGGTCAACATTCCACGTTTACTTCTAAACAATGTGTATGCTGCAGTGATCAGGTGTAATGGTTAAGAAACGCTGACCACTGTTCTTCAGGTCTTCTTTGGTTTTGCTGATTTTTAAATTCTATCAGTTCTACCAATTATTGAAATAAGGGTTAAAAGTCTCTAGAATTTTGTATTCTTCCCATTGAGTTATTTTAGATTGTTTCATATGAGTTTTGGCTTGCTTTTATTATTTATTTCTGATTAATATGAGAATGCATGCAATGAGGTTACATTGTTTGCATTTTTTTCCTGTATTTTGAAGTTTTGCCTTTAAACTTACATATTTAAGATTGTTCTATCTTCCTGAAAAATCGACTCTTTCTATGGAATGTCTTGGTCTTGATGGATTTTTGTTCTCTTGAAGCCTACCGTTTTCTGAAATAAATATAGGTATTCCAGCTTTTATATCTTTCATGTCTGCGTGAAATATATTTTCTCATACTTTTATTTTAAGCTATTTGTGTTTTGCATTTAAAATGCATTCTTTATACACAGTGAGCCTGGGGTCAAGCCTTTGTTTTTGTTAATCTGAACTGATGATGTTTGACTTAAGCGCTGATTGGATATAGTTGGATTTGAGTCTTACCATTATATATTTTTGATTTGTTGTATATTCTTCTGTTTCTTTTATTTAAACATTTTGGGGGTTAATAAAGCACAATTATCCTATTAGATTTTTAGCTATTCCTCAGTTATTATTTTTAGTGGTTGCTCTAGGAATTGCAACATGCATCTTTAATTGTTCAATCTAATCAAAGTTGTTTGTAGATACTTATAACTACCTATCTTTTTTTCTATTATTTGTTATATCTACATACGTTATGGTATACTGGTATAACTTTTGATTTAAAATCATTTGCAACTTAAAGAAATGAATAGAGGAAAAAATCCATGTAACTTTTATATTTTTCCCTGTATCACTGGCAATGTGCTTCATTTCTTCCAGTGTTTCTGACATATCACCAGGTGCCTGTCCCCTCCAACCTTAAGAATTTCCCTGAGTATTTCTTGTCGCATCAGTTTGCTATGATTTTCTGTTTTAGGTTATTTGAAAAAGTCTTCATTTTACCTTTATTTTTGGAGAATAATTTTAATTCATGTAGAATTTTGAAAATACAAACCATTCATACATATCATGATTATTGAGGTGGTTGGGTGTAACCTCTGCCATCTTGCTGTTTGTCTTCTGCTTATCTCTTTTGTTTGTTTCCTTTCTATTATGTTTATGTCTCTGATCCAAAAGGATAATTTCTAGAATTTCATCTTATCTCTATTGTTTCCTTATTAGCTGTGTTTTATTATTTTGTTAATTTATTGGTTACTTTTGTATTTATGGTATGCATCTTTAATTTAGCAGAGTATAGCTTCATATTATACCACTTAGTTTATAATATAAAAACTTTATAGTAGTAAACTTCCATTTTTTCCCTATTGGAAGTCATGCTATCATTGTTATACATTTACTTTCACATACATTTTAAACTCAAAATTGCATTTTTTGGTGTAAACAGTCAAACATCTTTTTTTTTTTTTTTTTTTTTTTAAGACAGTCTCACTATATTGCCCCAGGCTAGAGTGCTGTGTGTCATAGCTCACAGCAATCTCAAACTTCTGGGCTGAAGCAATCCTCTGACCTCGCCCTCCTGAGCAGCTGGGACTATAGGTACCTGCCACAGCTCCTGGCAATTTTTTCTTTTTTCTTTCTTTCCTTCTTTTTTTTTTTTTTTTTTTTTTTGGTAGTAGGACAGGGTCTCACTCTTGCTCAGACTGGTCTAGAACTCCTGAGTTCAAGTGATCCACCCACCTTGACCTCCCAGAGTACTAGAATTACAGGAATTAAGCCCTTGCACCTGGCCTCCAAAATCTTCTAAACAGATTTAAGTGATAAGAAAATACTTCTGTAAGTTTACATGCAGACATCATTTCCAGTTTTGTTCATTCCTTTATGTACATTTATATTTTCACGTGTTATTATTTTCCTTCTACCTGAAATATTTTTTCCTTCTACCCTATAATATTTTATATAATACATAATGGCTAGTGATGACTTATTTCAGCTTTTATATGTCTGAAAGGTCTTTATTGTAGTTTTTTATTGACTTTTGCTAGGTATAGAATGCTATGTTGACACTTTTTTTCTTGCAGTGCTTTAATGATATAATTTCACTGTCTTCTCTGTTGCATTGTTTCACAAAAGTGATCTGCTGATACTCTCATCTTTGTTCCTCTGCATGGACCATATTTTTTGTTGTTGTTCTGTGATTGTTTTAAGGTTTTTTTGCTTCATCACTTGTTTTTGGAAGTCTGACATTGATGTGTTTTGGTGTTCTTCATGTCTCTTACTCTTGGGGTTCATTGAACTTTTTGGTTTTATTTCCTTATGGTTTTTATTACATTTGGAATATTTTGACCATGATTTCTTCATTTTTGTCCTGTCTTCTTGGTCCTCCTTCAGGGATTCTAATTACACAAGCATTAAGCTACATGGTTTTCTTCTGTCTTTCTGATACCTGATGGAAATTACAAATCATTGCGGGATACAGGATAAAAACCAGATATGCATTTAAAATATAAAGTTTGTTAGTTGGCAGTAAGTGCAAAAGAGAAAATATAGCAAGAGAGAGGATAGGGAATAATTGGGCTTAAGTGAGCAGGTGATGGTTTTACTTTTAGACGTGGCAGTAAAGGAGCTAATGATTTTTGAGGAAAGAGTGAAGGTAGTTGATAGTTCAAGCCATAGAGATATCAAAAAGAATGTTCTAGGGAGAAGGAAGAGAGCATATAAAGGTTTGTATGCTTGCAGGATAGCTGGAGGCCGGTGAGGCTGTCCTAGGTAAGGAAAAGGAAGTGTGTTAATGAATTCAAAGAGGTAAGAGAAGGCAGATTAAATAAAGCTTTGCAAGCCATTACTGGAACTTTGACCTTTTATTTATTGATTATGGGAGATGAAAGTGAGGAAGGAATGTTGGGGAGGAAAATGGGTTTTATGCATAGCAAGATATATGGCATATTAAGCATTTGATAGAGTGAGTCTGAAAGGAAGAGACCTCCGAGATTAGCTAATGTATAGCTAATGGTAAAGGTATATCTAAACTTGTGTTAGAGATCAGCTCAAAGATACAGGTCAGAGAGTCTCCAGATTAAAGTGGAGAGTGGAAATGTGAATAGATAGATTCTTTATGGAAGAATTTGGGCACAGTTTGTTAGAGAACAGACATTCAAAAAGAAAGTCATCAGAGATAAAATTACATGGGTACAACCAGAAACAGACTGTTCTCTTGTGCAAAGTCAGTAAAGAAAGAGATTTAAAAAAGCAGTGAGCCGTGTCACCAGTGCAATTGACATCATTATTAACAGCAGGTTCCTCTTTTAATGGACCAAAACTGGTTACTAATCAGAATTTACAAAGAAGAAACAGTAATAACGATGTCACCATATATTTTATGTAGCAATTAATTGACTTTCCAGAGTTTGTTCACATCTTATCAGAGCTTTCTTTTTGTGAGGCAGACAAACATGTATATTTTTTAGTTTCAATTTGGCTAATGAAAAAACTGAGGTGTCAAGAGGTTGCTTAAAAATTCTTTTTTTTAAATTATTTTTTATTGAGTCATAGCTGTGTACAATAATTCAGTCATGGAGCACAGTGTGCGGGCTTCACATACAATCGGAGATATTTTTATCAACCGATTAATATAACATTCATGATATTTTCTCATTTACTATGTGAAAACAATTTTGATCCGTATTTAGAAGTTTTCTCCTGACCCTTCAAATATGCACCACAAGTTTGATCTCACCCTTTATCCTCTCTCCCCCCAACCCTCTCACTCCCCTTCCCTCCCTCACCCCTTTCCCCATCTTATTGTGCAATTAGTGGATTGTAGCCTT
>CAUYRH010110751.1:0-62641 GCA_963574655.1 Perodicticus potto | reverse complement strand
AGAGAGAGGGAAGGAAGGAGGGGGTGGGGGAAGGGAAGAGCAGAGAGAGAGAAGGATGGAGGGGGTGGGGGAAGGGAAGAGCAGAGAGAGGGAAGGAAGGAGGGGGTGGGGGAAGGGAAGAGCAGAGAGAGGGAAGGAGGAAGGGGGTGAGGGAAGGGAAGAGCAGAGAGAGGGAAGGAAGGCCAGCCGTGGGGGGTCATGGTGTGTGACATAACTTTTGGGGGTGGGACACAATTATAAGAGGGACTTTAACCTAACAAATGCAATCAATGTAACCTGGTTCTTCATACCTTCAATGAGTCACCAACAATAAAAAAAAAAAAATATAGTGGAAATGAAAAATGTAGTTAGCCAATGTGAGGGGTGGTTTAATATTGCCACCCGCACAGTAATTTTAATGTTTCCTGAATCTAGGTGATTTCCATTTTTATCCTTAACTGAACTTGCTGTGATTTGGCACTGATCTTGCTACTTCTCTGTAGACTCAGTAAGACTGAAAAGGAAAGTGGCTACTCCCCCTGGAACTTCCAACCCAACATATCTACAAATGTTGAATTGTGTTGGGATCACAGAAAATACAAAAAATGTCAGGAATGCAGGAAAACAGGAAAAACAACTAGTGGTCCCGTCCAACCTAACTACTCCCATACCTATAGAACTTTCAACATGTACACACATTCTGATTGTGTGTGAACTATGTGCTTTAGGCCAAATTTTTCTGCTGAGGATGTGAGGAAATAATTACTACTCGAAAGTAACAAATGCTTCTATTTATTTATTTTTTATTGTTTTTGAGACAGAATCTTACTTTGTTACCCTCGGTAGAGTGCTGTGGCATCATAGCTCACAGCAACTTCAAACTCTTAGGCTCATGTGATTCTCTTGCCTCAGCCTCCCAAGTAGCTGGGACTACAGGCGTCTGCCACAATGCCTGGCCGGCTATTTTTAGAGGGGGGTCTCGCTCTGGCTCAGGCTGGTCTCAAACTTGTGAGCTCATCCAGTCCTTCCACCTTGGCCTCTCAAATGCTAGAATTACAGCCATAAGCTACTGTGTTCAGCCTGACAAATGTTTTTAGATCAAGTTTTTTTTCTTTTCTTTTCTTTTTCTTAGTATGACATTCCTTCTTCCAAAGAGGAATGCACAACTTGTTCTGGCACAGTGGGAAAATGTGAAAATAAAAGAAGCAATTTTGCATTTTTTCTGTATTGGAATATTAGGTCTATTCTACAGATAATCAACTTTCTGTTGAATAAAGGGCTCTGTTTTTCAGAGAGGGTGAACTCTCCAGTCAGCAGATGTCAAGCAAAGCCATTTCTTAAGTGAGCTCTTTGCAGAAGTGGTTTGCTTTACATTTGGGCAGAGTCAGAGAGCACCATGGCCCAAAGGACACTAGAGCTAAAACAATTTCTCACGTGACCAACTATCTAGGGGAGAGCCCATAGAAAATGCGACTGTCAGTGGAAGCTACCAAGGTCTATCTTTCTTACTGAACCAGAACAAGTTTGAATACTAGGGGTTCAGATTTCCGGAGTTACCTTAGCGGTCGTATTTACCCTAAAGGATGAATAGAAACGACAACTATAGTAATGTATCCAGTTGCAGGGTTATAGAACTTCCACCAATCCATTAATTTGATATTTCTGTAATCCACAATTTTTCAACTTTCCTCCATAGGAGCAATGATTCCATAATAGTTATTTCTCTCTAGGCTAAGACTGGGGGAAGAAAGAAAAGTCTACTTTTCAGGGAATTTCTATAAAGTTTGGTTGTAAATTTTGAGGTCCCCAAACGCAGATGTAGCCATGGAGAAAGCAAATATAGACCAAGGACTGATGAAAACCTGCTCCACGATTTAACTTGGTCCACTTCTGATCACACGTGACGAGCCTACTCAGCACCTGAGAGGGAGCAGGGAAGCAGTAACATCTAGACCTCAGAAAGGGTAGTAGTAACACCAGGAGCATCATCACAACTGTTACTTCAGATTCTAGATGTAAAAGCCGGTAATAAAACCTGATTTCTTGGTTTGCTCACATGGATATGACTGAGGTAAGGATGTATTTTTGTGATGAATGTTCTATGAAGACAATTATTTCTTTTGTTGGAGCCACACTACAAAACAGATACCCTGTCTATTCCATGGGTAGCCTGTCCCTTGACTTGAATGAGTAAATTCTCACCTTTCCTTCCAATAGTTTAATGCAATTTTTATGCTTGTGTTGAAATGTCTTTTAAATTCATTTTCTGTTCTCTCTTGGTATCCAAATTAAGAGACAAGAGGAAAGGCAAATCTCTCTCTTTTTTTTTTTAGCTCCACAGTAATTTTGCAGATTTTTACAAAACTATTGGAGTTTTTTGTGTATGGTTGTTGTATGTTTATTTTTAATTCACATATTTAGTAACATAAAAAAAACTAATGATGGCAACTTTGTCTATTTGATGATTTCCCATAACTGAGAAGAGAGTGGGGTAGGGAACAATGGGCAGAACTCATTAAGTTTGTGCAATGGTGCACAGGCTGAAAACTTTCTCCCACCTTAGTCTTTGCCACCAGAGCATGGATAGGAACAGCCAGAGGTAACCTCATTCACCATGAGGCTGGGTTGGGAATACAGGTACAGGGACCGTGACCTTGTGTGAGAGAGGGAGACTCCTGGTGGCTGACTTCTGCACTTCTTCTTGAGACACCCTCCCCACAACCCAAATCCTTTCTGTTACCTCGACCAACTTCCAAAGTCACGACTGCTTTTAGAGAACAAAACCCAGAGCAGTCTACAACCTCTGCAAGTGAGCAGAACAAGAAGCTGCCTGCATCACTGTACCTGATTCATGGCTCTGCTCATGATTACCTGACAAACCACTTAACTTCGCCATGCTCCAGTTTCTTTTGTAACCCAGAAACACAATAATGTGCAAATCTTCCCCATGGGATTGTTTTGAGCACTACTTATATGGGTATATGTATACAGATATATGCTAAAGCACTTTAGCTTCGTAAGGCACTCCAGCAATACTTAAAGATAAGGTCAGGATAATTAAATAAGCCTCCTGCTATAATGGGTCTGCTCTGTACACGGGGCTGCTAGTATTAAACAGCACGACCCAGAGTTGGTCTTCCCGGGTCTCTTCCTACTGGCCTCTGCCTCTGACTTGCTAGGTGGCTTCATTCTGAATTCATCCTTACAATAATCTACAGTGATGAACTCCCTTGGAGGGAAAAAAAAAAAGTCAAGGGATTTAATAAGTGTAATTGAAAAAAAACCAATAACAGACAGGATCCAACTCTCAAATACACACTTGTTATTCCTATTCATATAAATGCAAATTCAGCCCAAGAGTAAAATTACATGAAATTCTCTGATTTAAGAAATTTGCCTAGTAATAAGCACAGACTTTTTTTCTGGTTTTAGTCAACCAAGTGAAGAACAGATTTTAGGGAATACTTGTAACTTTGCCTTCAATTATTTGTATGTGGCTTCTATAATCAAAATTGTTGGGGTTATCTGTGGACAATGGTAGGCAGAGTTTAGCCATAAACTTCCAAGGAATGGTGGCTTCCAGTGCCCCTCTTCTAACAAATATTTTTAAACTGTTTTCCTTGACACATTGCCAATAAAATGGATGGAAACGCTTTCAATTCTCTCTTTCTCTTTCTCGGTCATAGCTTCAGAGCCCTAGCGCTGCTTGATCCCCTTCAGTTGCAGATATTGGTGGCTGGAACCAAGGGCCAGGCCCCAGAAAAGTTTCACAGAAGGGACATACATAGGGCCAAATTGGACCCTCCGATCCACACCGTGTATCTCTGAGATGTGTGGTAAGTGTCTGAGGTACTGAAACGCTGCAGCCAAGATGGTAAAATAGAGCCAACACACCCTCACGGGATCCAGACGTTGTGTCGTGCCCTAATACCAATTGTGCTGCAATGCATGTTGCCCAGACCATGTCTGGGCCTGGGCACTATGCATTTTAATTGCACGTGCTGCAATTAAAATTTAGGATTTAAAGAAATTACTGTACTTTTGTGTTCTCAGTTCATTGTATCTCTGCAATCTCTGGCAAAAGTATTTACCAACTAAAGTTATAATAGGGATGGAGTCTTAAGGACCTTTTTATTTTATTTTTTTTTAATTATTTTTTATTGAGTCATAGCTGTGTACAATAATTCAGTCATGGAGTACAAGCAACTTCTGCCTGAACAGAAAGAAATACACAACCTCCAGTGAGAAAGAATGGGTGTGAGATCCTGAGAATTGGGGCACAAACCCGGGGTGGGGGGCACATACTCATCACATTGTGAATGGCGCCCCCTGAAGTTGTGCAGAGAAGACATCCTGCCAGATCACAAATCCCCTAGAGAAATCTTAACTGAAGAAAAACTGACTCAAACAAATTAGAAATGTTCATGTAGGCGACATCAGTTCCAGTTCTTCTGCTCCCTGGGCCCGACTTTACTCATCTGAAACAGAGGTTTGCAGGAGATCATCTCCATTATTAACTCCAGCTCTGAAACTCTGTTGTGATTCTAAGAATCAAGACCAATTTATAAACAGTAAATGGTAGGGGCTAATGGTAATGTCTCCCTCTTTTAAACAGTATTCTTGTAACTAGGGTCATTTTAGTGAAAACAAGAAAAAATTCTAAATAACTCTTGCTATTTTGAAGTGGGCCTTTGGAAAGAGGTGAAATCCCTGGACTTCCTGATGAGTTCCATTTCTTTCACAACTAATGAAAATACTGCAGAAAATGATGAGTAGAGTGGCATCATAAAAAAGAGGAAATTTTCACTGAAGTGATACAGACAGTATTTCAAAGACGATTTTAGGGGTTCGGTGCCTGTGGCTCAACAGGCTAAGGCGCCAGCCACATACACCTGAGCTGGCGGGTTCGAATCCAGCCTGGGTCTGCCAATCAGCAATGACGGCTGCAACCAAAAAATGTCCAGGCATTGTGGCAGGCGCCTGTGGTCCCAGCTACTTGGGAGGCAGAGGCAGGAGATTCTCTTGAGTCCAGGAATTGGAGGTTGCGGTGAGCTGTGATGCCACAGCACTCTATCCAGGGTGACAGCTTGAGGCTCTGTCTCCAAAACAAAAAAAATAAAGACGATTTTAGGAAGTTTGTTTCCTCTAAGCTGGAAACATTCTTTCAGCTAAACAATAAAGTTTGCTTTAAATCAAACACAAAGAAAACAACATCCTTGATTTGGGATGGTGTTTCATAACTTTTTATTTAAAATTATGTTCCCTATATGTTTTCTCAAAGTTTTTTTTGCATATTACCAGTCAATTCTTTATTGAGTGAGTTTCACTTTCTGTCATTTGATTTATAAAAATAGTGGATATGCTAATGACACATTTTTGTAAAATTTCTTATATTCCTCTCCACTCTTCTATTCAAAGATTTTCATACTTCCTGGTCCTCTCCCCCAACCTCCCATTTGAAAATCCCTCGTATCCAACACTGGCCTGGTGAACTGTGAGCTGAGCTTGGCTTCCTGGTGGGAAGGGCCAGGTTTATTACAACAAAGCAGAATTAGCAGCCACTTTAAAGATAATAATCCAAATGGCACCATGATTAGCAATAACCCGTGAGCTTCATTTTCTTTTCTTTCTTTCTTTTTTTTTTTTTTTTTGAAATAGAAACAAAAGGAACAAAAAGGTGATTCTTAAAATTGTGCAATTCATCCCAATTTCAAATATTGGGCATTGGGCTGACAGCCTGACTCAGACTAGACACAGCTTCTATAGATTAGTATTGAGATCAATTAGATAAATGGAGTTTTATAACAGAAGTCAACAAAATCATGATAGAATCTTAACACAAGTTACAAAAATAAGAATACACTCACACACACTCCTGTCCCTGGAAATATCCAAGACAGAAGAGAAGAGACAGGGCTCTGACCTTAAAATGTGGGCAACATGCTGTCCCACCTTTCTGGGCTGTCCTGCGGGTAAGCCCATATAAATATTCTCTCCATTCTTTTCTTGTCTCCTCTTTTCTTTCTTTCTTTTTTTTGCAGTTTTTGGCCTAGGCTGGGTTCGAACCCACCACCTCCAGCATATGGGGCCGGCGCCCTACTCCTTTGAGCCACAGGTGCCGCCCTCTCCATTATTTTCATTGGCCCAGGAGAGGGAGATGTGCTTCTCTCACTTTGTTCTTATCCATCACGTTACACTGTGAGCTTAGTGAGGACATGTTTGTGTTCACCGTTGGAGCCCAAGTGTCTAGTATATCGCAGGACCCTGCTCATAGTAAATGCTCAGCAAGTGCTTGTTGGATCACTGAATCAAAGATTTCCATCTTGTTCTTTCATCTATTGCATTTATTGATTTCCTCCCATGGGCTCTTCCTGGTATACAGTAGCACTCAGTAAAAAAATGTATGTAAATCATAGTGTAGTTTCATTCAAGTTCAGCTTTTTGCATAAGAAAAAGGCTTAAGGGGACTTGTACTCAGTTCTTGGGCCAAAAGAACCTCCTGTTTCCCATAATCAAATGAATTGAAGTTCATGGCCTTGAAAACTTCCTGCAGTGTTTATGTACTTTTCAGCCAAGTAAGAAATTGACTCCCAGCCAGAACCTATTTAATCCACCATGGGAAATTTGGTGCTTTGGTTATATCCAGTTGATCCTCAAAATCTTAACATTTATGGGTAAAAATGGAAAAAAAAAAAAGAAATGAAGATTTATCCTCTCTATTTTTTGTGGCAAAAGAGACATAGTTTTCTTTTCCTTTCCTTAGAACAAAAAATATTAGCATTGTTCTTTTATGATCCTGTAAAAGCATTTTACCCTTACTGCCTCTAGAGAGAATTTTCTAAAAATATATATCTGATCTCTTCCCTCCATGCTTAAAATACCCCCAATTTTCTTCAATATAAAGTCCAGATTCATGCCATGACTTACCATGAGCCTGATGATCTGATTCCTTCTTTATCTACAAGCTCAAGCCCTAGCCGTAACCACCACCAACTCCTAATAAATTTGTAGTATTTGAAATTCTCAAGCACACATTGCTTTTGTTTTTCCTTGTAGTCTGTAAAATGCCTCTTCCTCCCACCCACAAGTACACTTTACCAGGCCAACCACTATTCATCTTTTTAATCAGCTCAGGGATAATTCTTCCAAAAGACTCACAAGTCCTGCCCATCCTTGGTTTAGGGGCCCTGTCTTAGACATACTTTGCACCATCAAAACACACGTGTCCATACACCCTTCCCCAGTAGTAAGTTCTGAGTCTTAATGTTTTTGGATCCACGACATCTAGCAGAATGGTTGGTACTTCACAGCAACTCAATAAAAATGGAGTATTTACATCGTCTTTATCCATTCATTTCTTAATGGACACTTGGGTTGATTCAGTATTTTGGCTATTGTAAATAACTCTGTTATTTGCAGCAACATAGATAAATCTGGAAGACATCATGCTAAGTGAAATAAACCAGGCACAAAAAGACAAAAAAAAAAAAAAAAAAAGCCTGTGGACTGTCTCTTATATGTGGAATCTAACACAAAAACAATTAAACTCATAGAAGCAGAGGAAATAATGGTAGTTACTAAAGGCTGGGGGTGGGAGCAAAGAGAGATGTTGATCAAAAAGGACAAAGATGAAGTTATACAGGAGAAAATAAATGAAAAGTATTTAAGGTGGTGGATATGGAAATTTGCTTGATTTAATTATCCCATACTGTACTTGTATATCATAACATTACTCTGTTCCCCCCAAAATTACAACTTATCACAAATTCTAAATGAGTGGAATAAGTGAATAAATAAGTTCATGCCTTTTTCTCAAAATATTCTGCATAATTGAGACCTTTAACCCAATTCATAAAACCAAAGTGACCGAGGACTAGCAAATTGTTTCAGTCGTGGCCTTTTTGGATGTGCTTGCCATGAATGAGACTTTGAACTGGACAGTGAGTAAACAAGTCTATCATCCTCAGGCATGCTTGTTCCCCCAAGCAGTTTTCTCCTTGCCCAGTTTTCTCTTTGGGACAGGTGTATTCTTATTGCCATTTTTCATGAGAAAACTATAGGAGATGGGATGATTATGCCTGGAAGTTGTGTTCAGACATGGTATACCATTCAACTAGTGTATATTCTAACGTCCACATGACTATGATAAACAAGTCCCAGACCCACTGACAGACTGAGCACCACACATTGACAACTGTCAAAGGACTCCTCGTGAACTATTGACTCACTCACAAACATGGAAGCTATTATCACTCTACTAAGTGATGACTTTTATTAGAAATATCCATAGGCAGCCTCCTATATACTGCAGGTGAGAACAGTAGGCTTCTTGTAAGAGTTGAGAATCAATGGGATGCTTGAGCTTTTTTATGCAAGTCAAATGAATATTACATTACAAATGTCTCTGATTCAATCCATTCAACAAAAAATATTTTGAGCAGGTAACTTTTTGGTTTTAAGTACTATAGGTGAAGAAACTCTCTAGATAAAAATTTTCCTAATTACAGGTGGCTCACGCCTATAATTCTAACACTCTGGGAGGCTAAGGAGGGTGGATTGCCTGAGCTCATGGCTTTGAGACCAGCCTGAGATAGAGAAAGACCCCATCTCTACTAAAAATAGAAAAACTGAGGCAAGAGGATTGGAGGATGCTATGAGCTATGATGCCACAGCACTACCCAAAGCAATAACTTGAGACTCTGTCCAAACCAAAAAAATAAAAAATAAAATCAAAACAATTTTCCTACTAAAGCAAATAATTTTTATTGAGTGATTGTTGCAATGCAGATTTAAACAAAAATGGAGATTCTTAGAGTTCAATGTCAGTATAATTTTTGTATAAATTAATATGTATTAATTAGTATATACATTTAGTATAAATAATTTAGTATAACAGCATCATTGTTCTTAAAGTAAGACGCTCTAAGGGGATGTTTTTTTCTACCTTCTCCCAAGGACATTTATAAAATGTCTTAGTATCTGCTACCTTAATTCTGGTACTTCACTTTGTCAGTCTTAAGTTACTTAAAAACTAGAAATGGTTAAGTAGGTGCATCTGGGATCACTTCTATCAAAAATCCACAGTTCTTAGTGTTGTTTGAGAGACGAACTAGCTGCCTTTTGCGCAATTCACTTTAAAACTTCCTTTGAGGAAATTCACTCATAATTTCTAAAGTGAGCACTTTTCAATGGCATCTATACGTCTTCCTTGCATGAATGGCTATCTGGCCTCATATCTATCTGTACGCACTGCAAGCCTGCCTCCCCAAATTAAACAATTATACCATCAATTACATTTTTAAAAAGCCAATGTGATGGTGCTCTTCCTGGATGCCACACTGCCTCTGATCTGTTTAGGGACTACTGGGCTTGATTAAAAATGATAACAAACCCTTGATAATACTGCAAAGGAGATGTAAATCAACTCAGAGGAGCAACAAAGCATAACCCAATTGACATCAAGGGATGCTGTTTATTCCTTAAATGTGTGCAATTCAATCAGAGAAAACTTTATTAAATTATTTATATAGCCCTTTTCAAAACTTCATTACTTTTTTCAAAGTTTATCACAATCAAAATGCAAATGCAAAATAAATGTTGTGATTAGATGATTGTTAGTAAAGTTGTCACTGCTAGGTAACATCTTTGTGTGTGTCAGGTACTAATGAGGAAAAATGATCAAAGGAAATGAAAGAGACCTTTTCGTTCTATCTAGTCTACATTATTGACTAGTTATTTTTCTGAACCATTAAACTGGTAACCTAAAATTTTCATGCTTATCCACAAAGTTTGAGGTTTTCAATGGTCTTCCCTTTTCTCTTGGTGTACTGCTTCTTTTTGGTGGGCAGCTTGCAATTTGATTGAATAAAATGTTTACAGTTTATCGTCTAACAGAGGCATGAACTTCACTGAAACAAATTGTTTTATTAAAATGTTTCTTTAAAATAAAGCTCATAACAAGTATTATGATATATATATATAAATATAATGTATCATTTAATTTAATTAAAACAGCTTAAAATTTATCTCTAAAATAATTTTTAAAAAGTAAGATTCATTTTGTACTAGAGTGTATTTTTAAATACTGTGTGAGGCTTCTCTATGTGTATTTTACCTTACTAAAATGCAAAGAACATTTAAAAACATCAGATCAATTGGCAAAAGGAATGCCATATAAAACTTAGAAACTATCATTTCCTATTCCTCCTTCCCAAGGAAACGTAGATGGAATCGAGGATCCCCTGGAAGTGTTAATATCTGTTTGATGAGAGGCCCGTGTAAAATAATAAATAATCTCTAGTGATGATTGACTAGAACTTGCATCTGTTAAGGGTATCTGATAAACTCTTTGTATTGGGAAACTGGGTTTAAAACAAAAACTTCAGAATGAAGATAATAGATTATACCACCAAAAACAATCTTCCACTTTTATTGGGCATTTAGTAGAATCTTTATGCACCTCATGTCTTTAAACTTGACAATAACCTATGAACAGAGCAACCTGTTTTACAACCCAGAACACTGGCACTCAGAACAGTTAGACAACATAGCCACGTTCTGCAGGAAAACCAAACTCTGAAGCAAGATGCAAACCCCACTAGTGTCATTCCCAGGCCTCTGCTGTGAACCACTATGCAATACTACCTGAAAATAAAACATGAATTTTTCCATTAAGAGATGATTTGTCCTTATGGACCTTATGTCCATGTGGTGGACATATGTCAAAGAGTTGATGTCTTTAACTCATATCTAACAAACGCCTTCTGTACCTGGATAGAAAGCGTTTGTTTCCAGAGTTCCAGACTTTTCAATGCTAATGAAGAGGACATTCTCCCCAGGACTTACATGAGAAGAATGCAGACCTCAACCGAATGAGAGGAATCCCAGAGAAATTAATTCACTCCCTCCCTGAGAAACATGTAAAGCATAACAGACACCTTTCCTTCTAAAACACCTCACTCTTGTAAACACCACATTGAAAAGCAAGACAAGGGAGACGAGGGATGAGTTTCATGCTAATACGTGTGCCCTTAAGAATGTCAAAATATTCTTTCTTCACCAGTAACGAATCGGACCAGATTTCCTTTATACAACACATACAAAGACGTCAATGGATTGTTCCATTTATTTCACTTACTTTTATCCACTTAATGTCTCTAAATTTTGCTTTTTTGCCTCCCATCCCACGTGGACTTTTTTTTTCTTGAAACATCCTGGTTAGATGATAATGCCACATACTTGGAAAGAATAAGACCACAAAGGATTAGTTCTTCAGCTAGTAAAGTGCAGGGTGTTTTGTTTATACCAACTCTAGAAATACTCTGGCGTGAAATGGCAGGATGGTGTATGAGATGGTTATCTGGGCTGGAATAGTATTGCGAAAACAATGTCCTCTAGGGGCAGTGCCTATGGCTCAAAGGAGTAGAGCGCTGGCCCCATATGCTGGAGGTGGTGGGTTCAAACCCAGCCCCGGCCAAAAACTGCAAAAAAACCCCAACTATATCCTCTATTCTGCTATTCCCTGCCAGGGTCTTTGTGTGGTTTATTCTCCATCCCTTTTGATTTCTTCATTTTATCTTTTAGTGTCAGTACCACCCAAACAGGAAAACAAAAAGTAAAAGAGTCCCTTTGTGACATTTCTCTGAGTGACATGCAGCTACTTCCACATCAGGCTGAGCCACCTGGGCACATGTCCTTCTGCTGATCTGAGGGCTCCTAATCCCATCCTCATTATAACTGCCTGGCTACCTCATCTGTCTTGATTCATTGATTAGCATCCTTCCTAGTGTAGAATAGCAACTCGACATTTGTCTAAGAAATGATTGAATGAACTTGAAATTTGTAATGGAAGATGAACTTGGAAAAAGAATTGTCTGGGTAGTGGATAAAAATAGCAGTGTGCACAGTGGTGAGAACTTGGAGTTTGGGCTGGGGAAAGCTTCATTCTGCTTTCCTCCTCACTGCATGGCGGCCAGGGCCCTGGGTGATCACTCAACCCCACTGAACCATGGTTTCCCCATCTCCCCAGCTGTAACTGAACAATTAGCTTGTACCATGCTCAGCTCTGTGTCTGGTACTGAGAGAAGGGCTAATAATAGCACTGTTTACCATTTATTTGGTAAGAAGCAGGTAATGTACTTACACTAATAACAGGGAAATTTTAATTTGAATGACTGAAACTGACGTATTCTAGATAAATTTTAGACAGCGTTAGAATTCTGAGGAAAACTAAGGATTGTTTATTCTTCCCCTCCTTCCTCCGTGGTAAAAGTGTTGAATGTAATTCAGAATAATAATAAACAGCCACCAGAAGGGACGTTTGGTTGCTGAAGAGCTGCTGTGTTTGTTTATTTTTGTTCAGGTGGAAAAGGTCATTCATTTTGGGACAGTACTGGCTCCCGGAGTGGAAGTAATGTTGGTGACAATCTGTCTGGCTGTAATGGCTTCCTCTCATTTTAGGAGGTACTCACCACTAGATTATTAACAGAGTTCCTTCGGCTTATCCTTATGTGCAGTGCAGTAAAATTTTAGGAAAACAAGCTGTGACCACTGGGGACTATTTGCATCTGATCATTTATACACAACCCACCAAGCTTCCAGGCAGCTTGGAAGATTACATAAACGGCTCCCAAACCTACCAGGCTTGCAGTCCCTTTCAGGTGCCTGAGACCAGCTGTTGCGTCTGCCTAGGGAGCAGGATTGCCCATCGCTTTCCTGTCTTCCACACTCACCGCATCAGTGAGCAATCATTGCTGCTGACAAGACTTTGATGGTCCTAACACAGAGGTGGGAGCAAAGTTGAAGTGACTGAAAACTTCTCCTGTTGCTGCCTGGCTCAGATCGACCCCGACATCGTTCAGAAATGTGCAGTTAATGCAAGATGCAAATGCTGAGTTAGAGCTGCCAAGGCCGACAGAGTTTCTATTTTAGTTAGTGTCCACCATGCAGTGACAGGGGTGCCTGAGGCAAGTGAAAATCGCTACAGGCACCAGTCAAAACAAGCTCCCTGCATCTTATTATCCCACTAGTGTGCTGCTCCTATGCCCTTTCCAATCCTTCAACCTTCATTCTCTCTCTGCCTTTCCTACTCCAGGGATGGATTTATCCAGGAGTGGTTACAGCTAATGGCTGTACAATTTGTGTGAACTTTCATCCAGCACATATTTTTATAAACCTTCCCATTATTGTAACTTCTGCACATTTAGAAATGAGGAACCAATGTGAGGTTTACTCATTCAGCCAACATTTATTACCAGCCCACCCTGTGTTAAAGTGTCATTGTATCAAACTAAGGCCTTTTCTTTGCAAGTTTCTGATTGTTTGATGGTTCTCATGGAAAAATTCTAAATCCTGCCATCAAATGACTAGTACCCCAAAGAAGGTAGCATTCTGTTGACAGAGGTTTCTCTGAAAGATACTCAGTAGCAATAGCGACCTAATGACAACATGTCTTAGGTCAATAGGAAATACTGACTTGTGGAATAAGTTAGAATACGAACAGATAGCTCCCATTCTGATACGCTCCCTTGTCCCCCAGAATTCCTGAAGCATTGAATAGGGATAGTCTCTTTGTGTTGAAACAGAACTTTCAACCTAGACAAAATTTAATTCATTTTAGAGGCCTCTCAATTCCCCAGACGGTATTTACCTTTAAATATGTTTAAAGGGAAACATATGTTTGGTTTAGCCATATAAAACTCATGTATAATACTATCAATTTCACATGGATGTGATTCAAATGAATAAAAATTATAGGGCAAAAGCGAATTCTAGTTCACAATTTTTCTAAAGCCAAGATAACCTAATCAAAACCATCAAGTTAAAAAACAAAAGCAAACAAACAAACAGAAAACCCCAAATCATCAAGTTATTCTCTTCACATTTCAGGAACAGGGTTTCTTTTTGAAGATACTCCTCACATACAGAAGTCAATGCAAAGTGTTCGTCTTACTCAGAGCACCTTTCAGAAAACCAAACCATGTTCTATTTGCTCCCAGAAAATGTATAGATGAGTCATCCTCCACCTGAAAATGCTGACCAAAAAAAAGGAAAAGGAAAACAAAAAAGCTGTAAGAAGAAAATTTAGATGGTTGACAAGGTCCCTGGGCTTAATTGGATAAACAAGAGACTAGCGTCCTGCACACCCTCTCAAAGCCAAACTGGCTTGGCTGATTGTAAAGTGCTAAGTGGTTCCCTACAGGGCATTAAGAATTGTCGGCTTTTGGCCATTCTGCCAAATGGCTTCATTGTCACTTATTTTTACTGAGTAAGCACAAACCTACCGTCTCCATGACGCACGGAGAGGAGTGATTATTTGCCAGGTGTGTGACTGTGGAAATTACAAGGATATGGAGTGCTCTGCAGGATTCACACGAGTTATTTTACTTGGTTATCCTGCAACCCCAGAAGAACAAAGATGCAGGAACCACATTGCTGTCCCTATCTAAAAATGAGGAATTAATATTGTTATTCCTGTCTAAAAGTGAAATTCAGAGAGACCACACACATGATAAGACACAGAACCAAGTTAGATCTCTGACCTCTGATCCTCAGTCCTTTGTTCTGTGTGTATCAAGAGGGGAAAGGGGGGCGACTCCAGGCACGGACAACTTTGCCATATCCCCAGCTTTGTGAACGACCTGGATATGTATCTCTGTGCAGGTATAAATTAGAGCACTCTGTTTAGTAGAAGTGTATCCTCAGAGTAGCTGGCTCTTTTTGTTGTTCTTTTTTTTTTTTTTAGCTAGATCCAAATGCTGTGATAGGATCTAGTTTATAAAGCCTTAAAAAAGTAAGAGTTGGCCACTGGCAAGTAGGCAAGTAGCAAGTTGGAGCTGCTGGCCAGACTGGTCAACACAGCCCCATCTCTCCAGCCCCTCTATGACTTGGATGTTCCTCAGGACTGGTGGTCTTTCAGGACCCTTCCCCATGCTCTACTCCTGGTTGTCTTTCCCAGAACAGCCTAAGAACTGGTACCCTGGACTCTCCCCTGGTGCTGGACTCCCCCCTATTACAGGATGAAGAGTCTTCAGCCAAGACTGGGTAACCAAGCAGGTGATTTAATAGTGGTAAATGGTGCATAGATTTGGGAACTGAGCTTGGGCAAGTCTCTTCACTTCTCTGAGTTTCAGTTTTGTTTGTTGGTTTGTTTAATCTAAAATGAGAGATTCTACTGAGTTTATTGAAAATGTGCTGAGAAGATTGTAAAAGTTTAATGGATTAATCTTATATATTGTGCTATGTCTCAGGCACTGTTCTATGCCTCATAACAATCCTATGAGGTGTGTACTGTAATTATGCCATTTTGCAGATGAAAAAAACTACAGAAAAGAGGAATTCAGTAACTTGGCCAAAAGTGTGCAGCTAGTAAGCAGAAAAATTGAGATTTGAACACAGGGTCCCAAAACCACTCTGCCATGCTGCTTCTCTGTAATCCTGCTTTTCATATATTCTTCACCACTGAAACTGCAAAGTCTTTTTATGTTGGTTGCTTTGAATATCGTTGTCTAAAATTCTCCATAAATCCATAAAAGTCTCCATAAATCGATTTCTAAATGCATCTTCTAATAATCATAGGGTCACTACTAAAGAGTATATGATGTGTGTATAACTTGGAAGAATTATAATATAAGAGATAAAAGCAAAGAAGTAATAAAGGCACTTGAGAAAGCTGAATTATATGTATCAGAGGTATAATGAAAGCAGAGAAATAGAAAAAAAATTTGTTTAACACCTACAAGATACTTTTTAGGAGTACTGGCATGTGCTACATACATGTGAATTCTTCCTTTGAAGAAATTGCTATTAATTGTTATTATTGTTAATCTTTAAGTAACGTCTTTGCCAACACACTAATACCAGCTGATATAGAAAACCTAGAACGATGCACAGCTGTTGTCTTTTGCATTAAAGCACAAGTTCTTTTTAACCAAATAAGACAGTAACACATGATCCTTGTAAAGAGTATGTTTTAAGCAAGACAGCCATTCTGCACAAGTATCAATGGTAGTGATGTCAGATGTCACGTCTAATCAAAGCATGTGGCCTCCTACATAATAGGAAATATTTCAAAATACAATGTAGTACAATGTTTCTGTACTTTCAGAGCTGGCAGAAACCTAAGGAAAATCATTGATGTTTCTTCTGGGAAGAAATGTCTCATCTCTCCAGCAACTTTATGAAGTTTTTGTCCGTTTCAACCAAATTCAAAATTTGGCTTTAAAAAAATGTCTCAGTGACACTGGTTGAGAAAGGCATCGTAAGAGCAACTTTTTTCCACTTAGAAGGATGCACTCATCAGTCTGTCCTCCAAACGGCCAGCCATTCTGACCTCCTGAGCTTCACTCAGGTCTGGCCTGGGTTTCCTCTGCTCTGTTACCTGCCAGACACCCCCCCCTCCGCCCCATAAGCCTTCTGCACAAACAGGCAGAAGGGGGTTTGCCTGAGCCCAGGAGGCCATCCTGGACCCTTGTCTTAAAAGTATTTAAAGAAAATAAAACATTGTTTCGTGAAAAAAAAATTTCTCATTGAGACTATCAGGGAAATCAAGAAATTCCTCAAATATCCTCCATGACGATGTTCCAGGGATCTACCACAGAGCCAACCATCCCAACCCACGGTTCCTTATCACACAATTTAAGGAAATGTCTGATTTTTCTCACTCTCACACCATAAAGGGGAGAGGGGAAACTATGAAACCATTTGATCATTCAGCACCAATTGATTCCAATTTTACACACTGGATCTGGCACACACACCCCAAAAAACTATGGATGTTCACCAGAAATAATGTATTCCATTTCTAAAACACACTTCTGCATTCACCCTCCTATCACCTCCCTCTCCAACCCTGCTCACTAAACTTTAGAGTTGACTTGAAATCGCATGGCACAGCATGAATATTATTAGCATTCTAGGGGTTGACTGGAGAGGTAATTTGCATAAACAAGGGGAGGAAAAAGCCCTATCTTAGCTCTAGGACATTAAATGCCCCTCAACCAGTCTAATGAGCTAAGCCTAAATGATTTCTGTTTCCTCAGAGTGTTGAACCTCCCATTTTTTCTTAGGGTCAAGCACGTTTACTAAGCAGTGCTAAGGAATTGCTGTGGCATTTGGCATGGCTGCCAAGATGCACAAAACTTTGGTTGATTACCATATGTTCATCGTGTTCATTTTCTTTCAGCCAAATGCTTCCTAGATTTTGTTTGCCGTCTCTCTTTGCTTCTCCCAGATTCTCCTGAATTCTAATGTTTTCCTTGCCTTCTTAATAATGCTCTAGTGGGGAGCATGCAAAGCACATTTTTATTCCAAAAATGGCCACAGCAGGAGCAATATTGCACTTCTGTGCAGCCATTGTCCTCATTGCAATGATTGTTAGTTTCATAAAAATGAAGTGTAATGTTCACGGGCAGATCAAGCAATTATTGCAAACATCAGATTTTTAACAACAGAAAACATACGTATTATTCAGAAACCTTGTCGTATGATTTCTATTATACGTGTTTGTGTATTTGGAGTGAATGTCGTTCTTCTATCCTTGAAGCTCCGGTTTTATAAAAATCACTTTTAGCAAAAGCCAGGAACACTGACTGTTACAAGCTACATAAGTGGTTGCGTGAGAAAGGTTCTTATTGGTAGAGCTGGCATGTCAAAGCGGTTCTGTGCCAAAGCCAAGCGTCACAGAGGGAAGGCCAAGAAAGATGATACCCTAATTTAATACTAGAGGCGAAACTTACTTTCAGAAGTACTGCTGAAATAAATGGTATATTAGTTTACCGAACCCCTTCTATGCCATTTGCTGAGGGCCTTTGCTGTGTTCAAAGTCCAGGGTGGAAAACAAGCTGCCCAGAAGCACCTTGGATACCTTCTTCTATAATGGAAATACAGAGCACAGTCCAAAGAAGGCCTAAAGGAAAGACAGTCAGCTCAAGCTGGTGGCTTTTTTAAAAATCAGCAACTAAAGGTCCCACTGAATACCATCACATACCCAGAAATGAACTGGGAGCTTGAGGAATTTCTAGGAAAACAAAGAGAAGACTTGGGCTTCCATTCCCCAAACTCTTGAGTTGATACCTTTCTTAAATCTTTGAATCAATCTTAGACTAAAACAAGGATGATTAAACTAGGACAACCAGAGTAGCAACTAGGTCAAGATGCATTTGGCCTGGACAGAGTAAGCTAGAGAAAAATCTATGTACAGTCCAGGGAAGGAAAGGTAAAATTCCCTAGGGCTGAAAGGGTGGAAGATTTTTGAACATTTTTCACCACATGGTCTATGGTTATTAACACGTGTTCACAGTATCCGTACAGGTGCTCCTTAAAATTAAGTGCTAAGTTAGTATTTATTCCTTTTTTTACAATATAAGCTGGCATCAACCTGAAAATCTCTGGGGAGTAGACTGAAGAACACCCACTGGAGATCATTGTAGAGTAGAATAGCAAATTTCCCCCCTAGTGACAGGATTCTATAACTGAAGTGTTCTGGTCTCTTCCATGTTCATCGATAAATGAAATTTACTTGAGATTCCATGGGAATCAAATAAGGAAAACACATTCCCTAAAGAACTAGGTTTTGGCAGAAAACAGCCTTGTAAATAGTTCATCAGTTCCCAGCTTCTCATGACTTCTCCCATACTAATAGTCGGAAACAAATCATTTGTCCTGAAGATGCGTGGTAAGTAGTATACAATAGGCAGCAAGCAGAGCTTGCTGAGTAAATCCACAAATGCGAGAAGGTTTGCCTCTAACCTTACAGAGGAGAGTTTTTTATTTCTTCTTCCAGCTTCTTTCATGATTTAGATTTCACACTGAGTCACACAAGGTAATATGAATCTGCCTTCTTCAAATGTCTTCTCAGTTTGAAGGCATTGCTGATGTAATTCTAAGGCTCTTATTAAATCTACAAAAATCATATGACTCATAGATTCTTTCCTCTCTGAGGCTCTTTGCCAGTCGTCCACCGGCAGAGCAATTAGTCCCTCGTGCCACTGTATCGTCTTGTTAGTTTTTCTCAGCCGAGCGGCTCAACATCTCTCTTGTCTTATGGGTGTTCCACCAGGCTTGACGACACAAGGCATGTGATTTACGGGCTTAAAACATTTGCACAATTTCTTTTTCTTATCTTGTGCCAATTTCTGTAAGATTTGCGTGGGCATTTTTTTTTTTTTTTGAAAAACTGCATGTTGGCAGAGATGATGTACTTTTGATTTCTGAAAGTGAGCGGTGCAAGCCAGGACTTACAATTCATAAATAAATTTCCATGTTTTCCTTGCGGGATATAAATACTCTAAAACACTGCCTACAAATTCAAATCTAAGCAGGAAACACAACCAAATCCACTGTACTGAAGTGCCATTCTGAGAATATTGAAACATCCTTGATTTTTTTAGTATACATCAAACAGCCAAGGGCAAACCGCAAATGGTTCCATCAAACCCAACCCAGCTGTTAACATAGACAATTTGTCAAGTGGCTACCATGATAACAGCTTGCTCATGGTAGGCAACTATTTTAATCCATGCATAGGCTGGACCAACCTCTTCTCCCTTCAAAGATTCTTCCTAAGGGCACTAATAGCATTAGTAATCAACACACGGTTTGAAACGTTTTTTAATCCATTGAGAAATTCCATTTTACATCTAGACAATACCTTCTGGTTTAACATGATCCATAAGTTGATTCAAGGGGTGTTATTCTACATCTCTACTGCTTCTGTAACAATCACCACAAACGTAGTCACTTGAAAGAAGACAAATTCATTCCTGTACAGTTTTGGAAGTCAGAAGTCTGAAATCAAGGAGCTGGCAGACGGCTGCACTTGGGCTGGACACTCCAAGAAAGAATTTGTTTCCTTGCATTTTCCAGCTTCTAGAGGCCACCAGCATTACTGGGTTGGGTCCCCCTTCCTCTCCATCCCCGTACTTCCTTTTCCACATCCCGTACACTGACACTGATCCTCCTCCTCCTTTTTTCTGTGACTCTTGTGATGACAGTTGCCCTTGCTGGACAATCCATGATAATCTCCTCATCTCAAAATTCTTAGCCTAACCATAATCTGCGAATTCTCCTTTATCCTGTAAGATAATATATTCATAGGTTCCGGGGACGAGGATGTGGACATCTTTGGGAGGCCAATTTTCAGCCTACCACAGGTGAATATATCAAAGAGGACACAAATACAGTCGCTGCACAGATTTAGGACACTATTTCTCCTCTAAAGCATCAAAGAAACACAGATAAAAAGAAGCAATTAAATCATGCTACTGCAAGCAAGCTGTATTAATAAGTTGGCCTCGTCATATATTTCTGTTATGAAAGAATGAGATCTGGGAGAATTATAGGCTGTATTTTTGGATCTCCCTTCTCGATACCCCAAAATAACCACCCTGACGCCCCGTTTGTTCCCTCACCTAGGCACCTCTGCCAAGGCTCAGAGAAAACACTGAGCTGGATCAAAGATGTTACTTTCTACTGTCTTTCAGGATCACTCTGATGCTTTCTGATGCTAAGAAGGCGACCAACCTAGATATACAAATATTTCAAAAGTGCCTAACTCAGGGTTTAGAAGCAAGTTGGCTTGAAAACCTGCATGGGAAATGCAAGTGCTGCACAAATTCTCTTTATTGCTCAAATGCTCCAGAAAGCACAATCCCTGGGGCTGTGCTGTGTCATTTGGAACGAAAATGAGCATCATATGAAAACTTGGGTGTATTTAAAGGTCAGTGAAATTTCAACCAGATGTTTTGCCTCCATGCAACAGACTTGGCCATAGAAGTGGTTTATAAATTTATGTTAGGGGGAAGGAAATGTAAATGTTTTTAATAACGTGTTTCCCTTTCAACATGGGCTCTTCCTTAAAGTTCAGTCTCACGTTCATTTTTTTTTTATTTTCTAATGTATTCAACCAATCCTTATTACCTAAAGTAAAATATTTTAAAAATGTCTAAAATCGAATCCCTCATTCCCGATCCCACACACACATACATATCATCACTATCCTTTTCTTCTTCCCGGAACCTGTTTCTTTTTCTGTCCATCTCAGCAAGTGTTTTAACCTGTCACCAACTCAGAAGGAGCTACAAATGTCCTCCACGGCTCATTCCCTACATCCAATGTTGTTAAATCCTACAACGTACTACCTGAAGACTTTCCTGTCCCCACCTATCGCTTATGCCTTATTTCAGACCCTTGTCTCTCACCTGGACAATCACAGTAGTTTTGAAACTCACGTCCTTGTTTCTGATCCTTTACACACCTTGTTCAGTTTTCCACATTCTCAACAGAGTGAGCCTTCACTGCCTCTTTCCTACTTCTTCGTGGCTCCCCACTGCCCAGAGGTTAAAATTCAAATATCTGATCTTGGTAAAAAAGGCCTTTTATAATCTCTCACCAATCTTCTCTTGAGCATTCTCTCTCTCTGTGCCTCCTACTCCATTTCTGAACCCTGTGACTCCTCTACAAAACCTCCTCTTTGCCCAGCGCTGCAGTGAAAATTAGCAAAACAGCCCCTTCTTTTCAAGATTTTACAGTGTCTTAGAAGGTATAAAATTCTTGAACTATGCCTTAAAAGAAGAAGACAGATAAATAACATCCTAAGGGAGGAACAAAGTGCTTTGAGGTTCGGAGGTTTAAAGAAATAATAATTTTTCAGTGAGAATCAGTGTAGCATTTGTAACGTACTTCAAGTATAAATTTGGCAAATAGTGAGAAAATATAAAGGATGTTCAAGATGGTAAAGAAAATCATTCTGCTTTTTTAAGAGACTCCATTGGATTTTATAAGCCTCCTTATTTTATTTTAAGGACTGCAAAGCTGTAGTAGATTTAGTAATGCTAGCGCTATCTTAGTGGGCGTTTTCAGTGCCTGGAGCAGCCTCAGGCTTAGGTAGGTGATTGGGAAAGGAAGAAATAGCAAATGCTTTATTTGTTTGTAAAACACACAAACAAAAAGACTGTTCCCAGAGAGGTAATAACTCTTTTTGGACAAGCATCCACTGTTGCTTTGCATTTCTACTAATGATTTTGACCTTTATTTGTTTCAATCTATCAGTTCCCATCAATTTTTATCGACTTCCCTTTCCATTGTAGACCCTGTGGTTCATTACTTCATACTCACCTTGCAAAATCCCAAACCTATATCAATCTCCACGTCTGCCTCTTCCAATCCCTGCCCTCAGCTCTTGGGAGATACCCACACAAACAATCCATTTCATACGACGTAAATGGCAGGGTTTCTCTCTCAGCGAAGCTGCTGGTGTCACCTGCAGCCCTTCAGGTTAGGACCTGAAACTGGCTCTCACTGGCCAGATGCACTTGTTCCCCTCATGCTCAGTAGATCACTTCATTCCTTCATAGCAAAATGAGATGGCATCATCTTAACTCCCTGTGTTGCCACATTAAGAAACTTACTTGTTCCTTCCTTATCTTCATAGTTCAGGAGAATGTTTATCCCATTGGAAAATGTATTCCAGCTTAGGAAGTCTGGGGTGGGGCTTGGTATTGCTCATTTCTAACAAGCTCTCTGTTGAGGCATCAGTTTCGTTCCTGAGAGCACCACACTCTCTTGTGAGTAGCAGGCGCTAGAACTCATGTTCCTCATGAACACCCAGAACTTCCTCTTCCACAAACCTGCAATCTTTTCCTCACTACTGGCTCTTTCCTCCCAGTGTAAAGATAAACCTATGTTTCTGAAGGAAGGAAGGAAAGAAGGAAGGAGAGAGAGAGAAAGAAAGAGAGAGAGAGAGAAAGGAAGGAAGGAAGGAAGGAGAGAGAGAGAGAGAAAGAGAAAGGGAGAAGGGGGAGGGAGGGAAAGAGAGAAGAAAGAAAAGAAAAGGAAAGAGAAGAGAAGAGAGGAGAGAGGAAAGTAGAGAAAGGTTTCAGAAGTTGTGAATTTGGGCCATTAACCCCTTTTATTTAACACTATATCTCTCCTCTTTTTCAAAATAATCCTTCTTGAATGTGTAGTCAGTACATCTTTTTTCCATACATTACTTCTAAAGCAAATAGGCCCAACTTTATCTCCAATGCTTGTGGCCTGACCATTCAGGACCCACTGATGGTCAGTTCAGCAGATACTTTCAAACCTTGTTTTATTCAACATTACAGCAGCATTTGACTCCTTATAAAAACTTCTTAACCATTAACTTCTATTACATCAATTTATCCCAGTCCTGTAACCATTCATTTATACTCTTCCCCACTGACTTCTCTCACATCACCTTACTCCGAAACCTATAGCCATTCATTTCTTTCCTTTGTTGTTGTTGTTGTTGTTAAGACAGAGTCCCACCCTGCCCTGAGCAGAGTGCAATGGCGTCATGGCCCACTGCAGCCTCAAACTCGGGCTTTGGGCATCTCGCTGCCTCAGCCTCCAGAAGCCGCTGGGATTACAGGCTCTCGCCTCAGCTCTCGGCTGGGTTTTTCTGTCTTTTTTATGAGTCAGGGTCTCACTCTCGAACAGCTGCCTCCTTGGGGTTTCAATGCTCTATTCATAACTTTGATGTTAGTTCCTTGGGCATAGCCATCTTGATATTATTAATTCTCTATCTTCCTAAGAATCCACTTTCCTGGATTCAATCAACCATCTATATCCTCAAGTATAAAGATTTCTAGATTGATGCTTCAAAATCAAAATCTCCCCTGATCTCTCAACCTCTTAAGTAGAAAGCTTAAGGTCAGACTCCTAACCTTAAAGTGGTCTGACCTTAAGCTTTCCCCTTACAAGCCTTGCTCCTTTCAGCCTATACATCTTCCAACCTCACCCTACACAGAAGCAGGACTCATCTGGCTAAAGCATCAACATGATTGCCAAAACACCTTCAGTTAAAACCCCCAAGGTTTTAACAGTGAGGTCCATTCTGTTCACCACAATTTGCAAAGTCTTCAGAACCTGGCCACTGCATCTCTTTCCCTTCCAGCTCCAGTTCCTAATTCTCCTCCTGGGACCTTAAAGTTCCACTACATAGAATTATTCTCATTTCTCCCTCCAATGAACCATAAGCCTATCTTTGCCCACACCACTAACTGAGCTTGGACTACCTTTCAGCAACCATCACTGCCATCCCGATCCTTCACTAACGAAACCAAAGGCTTCCAGCTGGTCTCCCAGAGACCTCTCCGCCTGCTTGTCCTCCTGGATGCCCTTCTCCTCCTTACTTGATTAAGTGCTTTCCACTCTCCCATAACATCCTACTCTGTACTTGCCTCGCTGTCTGCTGGAATACTGAGCCGTTCAGAGCTGGAAATGTCTTACCACTGATCGTCAGTATTTTACTGTCTTTGGCACCTAGAAAGTCATCAATAATTGGTTTTGGGTAAATAAGCCATCCTTAGTGGTTGACATCTGTCCAATGGCAATTCCTAAGAAGGCAACAGACTTGGGGATATCTTTAAGATGCGTGTAGTACAATTCCCCTCAATCGGCAGTCGGTGCGGACCTCAGCCGGGAAGGACACGTTGAGGTTGGCATACCCATCAAGGACAGTGACGACCATGGCTTCCAGTGCTTTGGCCAAACCTCAGATGCGTGGCCTTTTGGCCAGGCGCCTGCAGATTCATATTGTTGGACCATTTGTTGTATCCCGGAGGGTTGCAGCTTTCTGTAAGTTTGCTGTGGCTGAACCAAGAAAGAAGGCCTATGCAGATTTCTACAGAAATTATGATGCTATGAAAGATTTTGAGGAGATGAGGAAGGCTGGTGTCTTTCAGAGCGTAAAGTGATTTTGGAATATTAATCAGGTTGATAAAAATATCTCCGATTGTATGTGAAGCCCGCACACTGTACTCCATGACTGAATTATTGTACACAGTTATGACTCAATAAAAAATAATTTAAAAAAAAAAGAATTTCTTTGGGCTGATTTACATAGACGTTTGTCACAGACCCGTGTTCCTGAGCTATGAATGTGAGTGATAAATAAACTATTAATGAAAAAAAAAATTCCTTTCAATCTCTCTCATCTTAGTTTCCTCTGAATCCAACGAAAAATTGCTTGTGTATACAAGAATAAAGAGCAAGATTTCTGGACTCCAGGGGTGAGAGGCAGCTCCTAGTATATAACTGCACTTACTTTACTTGCTTATTAGTGCACAAACCTGTCTATCCCTTTCAGATAGCTCAATGAACTCTTTAGCAATATTCTTACCATAGAAAATCTCAGTCATTTTCCTACCTAGAAATAAATGTTGTTATCTAAAGTCCTTTTACAGTTATGGATAAAGGGCCAGGATCCCAATCGATGATCTGAAAGGCCATACAGAACGTATTCTCGGCGATGCAACAGCATCTCAGAGTTGGTCATCAACACCCTCAGATGAGCACCCTGAGTCTCAGCACATCCACAAGGTGCAGAGTTCCTGCTAAAGCTCGGTTTAGCAGGTTGGTTATTCTGCAGCAATTCACGCTTGGGCCAAACTGAATGTTTTTCTGGCTTAAATTGCATTGCATAACTCAAGGAAAAGACCACAAACAGTTGGCAAAGTTGCAGTCTTTTAAACAAAATCACCTTCACTGAAGGGGACTCCCCTCAGTGAAGATTGTGTCTCAAATCTTCATTCTTTTTAAAAATACTTTCCCATTTCATAGGAATTTTGGAACATGAAGTGTCAAACACAGGAACTTGTTCAAGCTAAAGTTCTCAAAAAGAAAACCCTGTCAACAATATCATTTTTATGTAAATTCTTTGTGTGCAGGGTACCTCAGAGCTAGATAAGGGGAGGAGCTGGCATAACAGAGCTCAGAGACTTATTCATTTTTCCAATGACATTCTAACTCTGTCAACAAAACTAGCATACTACCATGTGAGGACAGGGTCTCATCCCAGGACATTTTATTCCAGTAAATACAAAACAATCCAGTAATTTCTAAAATCAATGACTTCACTTCCCTGTTCCTCCAGTTTAACTCCTTAGTCTAGCTACAATTTTCAGCCACTGTTCTACCCCACTTGCCCGCCCAAGCCCCAGCCATAGATCATAGCTAACGCTTGTAAAGGGCATACTATGTGCTAACTATTCTCGGCACTTTGTATGTAGAAACCACTTAGTAACTACAACAATGCTAGTGGGGGATGAGGAGCAATTCTTAATGTCTCCAGTTCAGCTATGAGGAATCAGTAGGTTTGGGGATAGGGGAAAGAATAAGTGTTTTGCCCGAGGTCGCACTTCTGTCCAGTGATGCCTGCCTGGGGTGCTCTTGCGTACTACTGCTGAACTCTGCTAGGAAGGATCACACAGCCATGCAAACTGTATTCACCTTCCTCAAATAGGTCATCAACTCCATTCAAAAATTTTATTGCCTATAGTCAGCCACTTTTTTCATTCTCCCCAATGACTGTCTCAACATTTTTCTCCTGTCATCTTCTCTTCACTCTTAGCAACTTAGCACTTCTATTTGCTGGAGAAAGTAGAACCTATCAGATAGAAACTCAGCTTTCTATTACATATTACTAAGGAAGGGGGTCCCCACCTCCTGTCTAACACAGAATTCCATACGCTTCCACTTTCTCCAGGATTCTATTCTATCAATCTACCCCTCTTCTTTTATATCCAACCTCTTTCTCTCCCCCAGATTTTTTCCCACCAGCATTTAATCATTTCCCTGTCTCTCATTTTAATTATCATCCCTCACTGCTGCCTGTTACAGCCACTGATTAGACTGTATTTTGGAAGCCCTTCCCTCCCGCCCTTCTTCAGCCTTCTCCAGTCTGGTTTTCACCATCACTAATCTACAGGAACCATGCTTGTCAAGGTCACCAACAAACCTGTCTCAGCCTTACCTCAGTAGCCATCTCAGCTGCATTTGACACCGCTGTCCCCCCTTACAGGAACATTTCCATTCTTTTCCTTCTCTGATACCATGTACTCTTATTTTTCTCTCCTTTGGAGTGTTTTCAGCCACTTTAGTGGGTCCCACCTTGTCCCATCTGCCCCTTAAATGATGATCCTGACTCCTCTTTCTTCCTTCACCACTATTCAAATGCTCCAAGGAAACCTCATTCACTCCCCAGCCTCCAGGTACCTCCAGGCCACTGGCCAGGGCCTCCCCCTCCCTATGCCCAGCTTAGTTAATTCTATTCCACCAGTCGGCTCTGCTCAGGTGATTCTTGTGTACATCAGTTCAAACCTTTTTACATTGACCTTATTCTCTTCCCCCCAAACCCTTCCTTTACCAGAGCTCCCTATACTTAGTTGAATAGGATGCTGGAGAGGAAACTTCCACTCTATTCCACACACAAGGTTCCAGCATGATGGAACCTTGCTGGCCCTGCCTCATAAATACCATTCGCGTCTATTCACTTCTCTCCATTCCCCATGGCCAGCAGTATCATTGCCTAGACTAATGTGAAAAATGATCCAATTGTCCTACAGTCCTCACCTCTGCTTCCAAGCACTGTCTACAATGAAGCCAGTGTAATCTATTTGGAAAGGAAGTCAACTCATGGTCAACTCATGGTTTCAAATGCCCTTTGGATGCAATCCAAAATCTCACATTTGTTTTTTTAAAACACTAAGAACTAGCTCCTTCCTGCCTCTACTTTTATCTTTTGCCTCCCTCCCACGGGCCCTGCTGTATCACAAGTGCACCCCGTGTCCCTTGCTTTCACTGCACTTAGGAGGGTTCACTTTGGCTCCTTCATCCGATGCTCTTACCGGCTCCTGGCTCCCCCCAGCACCACCATCACCTCCTCAAGGCAACCTTCTCTGATGTCTACACTAGATAAAACCCCTGAGTATGTGCATCCTTTATTTTATTTTTCATGAATTTTATCCCATTGTTATTTAGTCTTTAATATCTACTGTTACCACATGCATATAGGAAGGAAATGCGTTTGTCTTGTTGACTTTGTGTTTCCAGTCCCACAAAACTGACTGGTACATGGTGGGCAGTTGGTATTTGCTTGTGGAATTTTAACTTCTCAGTGTATTATCAGCGTATACTAAAAACCAAACTAGCCTCATTATACAGTGGGTGGACACTTTTATTTATACTACTCTTGTCATCATTTCTGTTTCATACTCGCTAGCTGTCTACAGCTAATAAGTTTCATTATGCATTAAAGAGAATGCCACTTTCTTACTTAATTTACCCATGGCGTGTGTAATAATGTGTTATCATAAAAACTGTGGAAATGTCATCAGAACATCTTTGCATATATGCCTCCCAGATAACTACCCATTATTTTATTCTTTAGTTGTAAGACATTTGTGCATTTGAACATAGAGAATAAAATCGGAAAGTTTCCCGTTTTACCTACATTGTGAAATGTGGTATGGGCGTGTGTGTGCACACGTGTGTATAGTAATGCCCACTGTCTCATGAGTATAAGGCACGTCCCAAGTCTCTCTCTTCCAGTGGAAACTTCTAGCATATTTACACAAGCATATCCCTTTTAATTTATGTTTAATTGGTGTAAAATAATTGTTATTTTATGGAAAATCAAAATAGGTTTGTAATTGTTTTTTAACAGTGAAGCAGGCACTATTCAAAGATGCTACTAAATTAATTGCCACAAGTAGAAGATTTATTCTGATTCTTTTCTTTTTAAGACAGAGTTTCACTTTGTTACCCTTGGTAGAGTGCCGTGGCATCACAGCTCACAACAACCTCCAACTCTTGGGTTTAGGCGATTCTCTTGCCTCAGCCTCCCAAGTAGCTGGGACTACAGGTGCCTGCCATAACACGCGGCTATTTCTTTTTTGTTGTTGTTGCAGTTTGGTCAGGGCAGGGTTTGAACTCGCCACCCTCGGTATATTGGGCTGGCACCCTACTCATTGAGCCACAGTTGCCACATAGAAGCACCTCTTAAATAAATTTTATTTGTATATGAAAGTGAGGTAAAACTAGGTAATACAGTCTTTTTTAACCCTGTTTAAATCCCAAAGATTAATATATACTATTTTCTTTCCAATGATAACCTGCTTGTTTTTCTGGAAAGTGAGGTCATTAAAGCATCCAAAATGGTTTCAAATGCCAAGGTTTACACATGACTCCTTGATGCTCAAGCTGTCGTGTGAGTAAAAATCACACTTATCAAAGAAACACAATAATGACAGCTCAGAGTGTGATGCTGAAGCTTGAAAGTAATTGAACCATTTAACCACCATTTACTTGCTCAGAATTTCTCCTCAGAAATGACCCTTTGCTAAAAGCCTGTGTTCTTGTAAAATGCTGAATTTATTGCCTTTTGGATAAGCTCTGTCTATTTTGAGGCTTCTTTCAAAACTCAGACTGTGCTATCTTCCTGGTTCCCAATGTTATGGTTTTTATCCAAAAACTGCCTTATCCTAAAGCAATGGTTCTCAAATTTCAGCCTATGTCAGAATTACCTGGAATATATGGTAAAACACAGATTCATGGGCTCCATACCAAGAGTTTCTGATTCAGTAGGTATCAGATGGGGATTCATAGCTGAATTCTGCCAGACCTACAAAGAACTGGCACCTATCCTATATAAATTATTCCATAACATCAAGAAGGAGGGAATCCTCCAGTACACTTTGATACCAAATCCAGGAAAGGACAGAACAAAAAAAGAAAAACTATAGACCAACAGTTCTCAACCTGTGGGTCGCGACCAAGGAAAATACATCCTGCATATCAGATATTTACATTACTATTCATAACAGTAGCAAAATTATAGTTATGATGTAGCAATGAAAATAATCTTATGGTTGGGGGTCACCACAACATGAGGAACTGTATTAAAGGGTCGTGGCATTAGGAAGTTTGAGAACCACTGCTATAGACCAATATCCCTTATGAACATAGTTGAAAATGTCCTCAGTAAAATGCTAGCAAACTAAATTCAACAACATATCTTTAAAAAAAAATAGAGAGAAAGAAAGATAATTCACCACAAGCAGTGGATTTCATCCCAGGGTTGCAAGGACAGTTCAACATATCCAAATCAATAAAAATGATTCGTCACATAAACAAAAGCAAAACAAAGACATTATGATCATCTCAATAGATGCAGAAAAAGCATTTGATAAAATCCAGTACTCTTTCAGGATAACAACCCTCAACCAACTAGACATAGAAAGAATATACCTCAAAATAATAAAAGACATATATCACAAATCCACAGCCAACATCCTACTGAAAGGAGAATAGTTGAAAGCATTCCCCCTGTGAACTGGAACAAGATAAGGATGCCCACAATCACCACTGTGATTCAACACAGAACTAGAAGTTCTAGCCAGGCAAGAAAAAAAAGGATATCCAATCAGGGAAATACCCTTTCTAAGAAGGCAAGAGAAAGGAATAAAGGGTATTCAAATTGGGAAAGATGAGGTCAAACTATCCCTTATTGTTGATGATGTGAAATTGTATCTAGAAAATTCTTATGACTCCAAAGATTCTTGGAATTGATAAATAAATTCAGCAAAGTTGCAGGTTACAAAATCAATGTACATGTATCAATACTTTAATATATACTAATAATAATTAAATGGGGGAGTAATCAGAGACTCCATACCATTCACAATAGCTGCAAAGAAAATAAAATAACTAGGAATACATTGAGCCAGGTGAAAGATCTCTATAAGGAGAACTACGAAGTACTGATGAAAGAAATCATGAAGGACACAAACACATGAAATGCATCTCATGCTCAGAGAAGTGGAATCAACATTGCTAAATTGTCCACACAGCCCAAAGTGATTTATAGATGCAACACAATCCCCCTCAAAATACCAGCATCCTTCTACTGGTCTAGAAAAAACAATACTGCACTTCATTTAGAACCAAAAAGGAGCCTGAATAAAAAATACCAATACAAAAGAACAAAGCAAAAAAAAAGAAGAAGAAGAAGAAGAAGAAGAAGAAGAAGAAGAAGAAGAAGAGCCTAAATAGCCAAAGGAGTCTTAAGCAAAAAAACCACAAATCTGGAGACATCATCACATTATTGAACTTCAAATTATACTGTAAGGCTGTAGTAAACAAAACAGCATGGTACAAGTATAAAACTAGAGACATATAGACTAACAGAAAATAATAGAGAACACAGGAATAAATCATCTACCTACAATAAAGGGGTGTTTGACAAAGTCTCTTACAACATACATTGGGAAAAGGACACCCTATTCAGTAGATGGTGTTGGGAAAACTGAGTAGCCATACGCCCAAAACATAATACACAATTAATTGAAGATGGATAAAAGCCTTAAACATAAAGCATAAAATCATAAGAATTCTAGAAGATATTGTAGGAAAAATTTTCTAGATACTGGCCTAGCCAAAGGATTTATGACTTAGACCCCAAAGGCAAATATGGCAACAACAAAAATAAATAAATGCTATTTGATTACATTAAATTAAAGGGCTTCTGCACAGAAAAGGAAATAACCAAGAAACTAAATAGACAATGTACAGAATGGGAGAAAATAAGAAAATACTTTCAAACTATACATCAAAATCTAATATTCAGAATCTCCCAAAAACTCAAACAAATAAGCAAAAATAAAAATCCATTATAAAGTAGGCAAACAACATGAACAGAAGTTTTTCAAAAGAAGATAAAGAAATTATAAAAAACATATTTACAAATGTTGAACATCACTTTTCATTAGGGAAATGCAAATTAAAACCACAATGCGATGCCACCTTATCCCTGTCAGAATGGCCATTATTAAAAAGTAAAAAATCAATAGATGCTGATGTGGATACAGAGAGAAGGCAATGCTTATATACTGTTGGTGGGACTGCAAATTATGGAAAACAGTATAGAGATTCCTCAAAGAAATAAATATAGGCTTACCATTTGAGATAGCAATCCCACTGCTGGGTAGCTACTCAAAGGAAAAGAAATCATTTTATCAAAAATAAACCTCACTCAAATATTTATTGCAATACAATTCACAATTGTAAAGATATGGAATCAACTTACGTGTCCATCAAGTGGTATCAAATGTATTAAGAAAATGTGGCATATATACACCACAGAGTACTACTCAGCCATAAAAAGGAATAATAGTCTTTTGCTGCAGCTTGGATGGAACTGAAGGCCATTGTCATAAGCTAAATACCTCAGGAATGGAACAAAACACAACCTGCTCTCTCTAATAATTGGGAGGTACAAAGAGATGTAAAGGTCACTGGAAATCAAGAAGTCAGGAGGGAGAGATGTAAAAACTTAATCTGTGAGGTCCAATAAACACTGTTTAGGAGATGACCACACTAAAAGCTCCAACTTCAGCATTATAAAGGGTATCCAGTAGCAAAAACATTGGTAACCCCTTAATATCTTTAAATTTTAAAAATTACATAATATATTTTAGTTACCCCCATACATCAAAATATTTTCAATATATAATTGATATAAAAATATTAATAAGCCATTTTATTTTCTTTTCCTTTATGTCCATAGATGCATCCAGTCTTTGAAATCTGATTTTTTTTTATATTTCCAGCATATCTCACCTTGGACCAACCACATTTCAAGAGCTCCACAGCCACGTTTGCCGGTATCTACTGTAATAGGCTACACAGTCCTAGAAATTGTAGACCATGAGGACTCTGTTTGGTCTGCCCTTTCCTATGACTTTTACCACATTTCCTCAATTCTAAGATGTACCTGATTGCCAGATGAATTATTAACCTAATAACAGATTTAAAGGGAAAAAAAGAACCACTACATCATTAAATATACACATTGATTTTAACATGCATGTCAACATCAGGATTTATTTCTTTATTTTCATGCCTAAGACCAAATATGAATATGTCATGATACCTTATTTTGGTGCAGTTTTTTTAAACTCATTTTTTCTCCTGTCCCTTTATCCTACTCATCTTTTCCCTCATCTACAAAGCCATCCTCTAAGTAGACAATCTATGTTACCAACATAGTATTTGTGCTTCTTTATTTTCCCTCTGTCCTCATATAATCCTCTAAAAATATACACCAAAGTTTCCTTACATTTGTTTCACTAAAATAAGATCATCTTGTACCCACTTCTCTGCATAATTGCTTTCTTATTCAGTAATAACTTGTGAAAATCTTTGCAAGTCAGCTGAAGGTTGTAATTCATTCTTTTTAATATGACAGAAGAGCCCCTGGAGTAGGGTACCATACTTTATTCAATATTTCTGTTTGGGGTGGGCATTCATATTTTATCCCAGTATTTTTAGGCACTGAGAAAAAAAGTAGCAAAAGGCCATTCTGTATATAAATAGATAGAAATATAGATATCTAGATAGATATCTTTGCCTACACGTTCCTGTATTTAGCTTGCAAACTCCTTTGTTAGCCTTTAAACTTAGATTTCTTCCATCACAGCTGGAACCCTTTATTTCCAACAAATGAAAGTATTTGCCATTAATAGTCTCAGCAAATAATCTTAAATGATTTTGCTAAGGAGTCCCTCTTCAGCCAACAACTGGCACAGATGGATGTATTTCCCCTGACCCGCCCCCAGTGCAGCGAACTCTGTTAGGTGTTGTCATTCTTCTGACTTACAGGGAAGACAGCCTGGAGGAAATGTACACGGAAAAGATCTTATGGCTGTATGTCCAAATATAAATAAATATCAAGATAGAAAATGGTAAGTCTGTTGCAAAACCTAACACTAACAAGATTATATTCTTCACTGATGTTTTTTAAAAAAAAAACTTAAAAGAAATACTAGGTTAGAAATCAAAGGACCTGGAATCCATAACCTACCCAAAGTAGCATAGACTGTGACTCAGGTAAGAGCAATAATTAGAATGACAAATAGCAACATATGAGGTTTATTGAGCTTTACTAAGTCAGTACCACAGGCACTGTTGTGCTTCACACATGTTAATTCATTTGCTCCTTCAAAACCTCTGTAAACTAGTTTTTTTTGTTATTTCATTATTATTACCACTTTATGGCTGAGGATATTGAATTTCTTCAGGCAGTAATTGGCAAAAGTAGGGTTGAAACGTGGATAGCCTGGCTCTAGGGTCCTGGTGTCTTCTCTTCCTGTCTCTTTGAACCTCAGTGTTCTCAGCGTTAGAATGAGTGCAGCAATATTGACTCGGTCTACCTCGAGGATTGTTGGAAGAAACACAACAGTGATTTGAAAACCATTAAGAGTTCCAACAAGAGGAGGCTGGGGTTATTTCAGGTTGGAAGTTTGACTGAGATTATTCCATCATTCACCCCGATAACTAAGCAGATTGTTCCATATGATGGCAGACCAAGCCATTTTCTGAGCACCTTCTGAAGGTGAGACTAGACAGATACAGCCAATTAACATAGAGTCTGAACTATGCCAGATTCTCAGAGCCTGCTGAGATTCATGAAATTAGAAAAAGAGCAGCCAACCTTTACTTCTATTGTGTACCTTGACCGCGTCCTTCTTCTCTTTGCTCCAGCCCTTGCATTTTACTTAATTGGAACACCAGGCTATAAATCTTACATACTTAAGGGCCAGAAAACTCTCTGGAGCTCTCAGACTGAAATGTGTGTGGGAGTTCAGCGATATTGAATTTTCAAATAAAATGATTAACAGGCACCTTTAGGGCAGCCTCAGAGAAAACAATATTTCCTGAATCTTGCCACCTTAATCTAAGGAAGCATTTTGTTTTTAGGTTTAATAAAAAGGGTTCGAAAGTAACATAAGGATGAGTGACTAAAAACAGGGAGAGACACTCCATTCTTCCTTTGGCAACTGAAACTTTATCACTGCTCTCTGCTCAGGCCAACGAAGGCCATCAGAGCATGTTACCAGGAAGGTTTAAGGCACTTAGTTCAATTCTAACTGTAATCACCTTCAACGACTGGCTTTTGAAGAAACATTTTTTTTCCCAAGATTTTGATAAGTAAAAATGGGCACAGCTGATCAGAAATCCTATTTGCTTTTTCACAATTCCATCAATCAGATTTCATGAAGTACAGAATTAGAATCAGTTAAGAGAAAGAGCATAATCCAATCCAGTTCAACTGCAGACAGAGGCCTACGAGCCTGCTATTTACTGAAACAATGATTTAGGTTTTCTGCCAAATAAATACAGGATGTTTATAGCTTTATACAATAGGAATCGGCCTTGTTTATGCAGCAAGAAGATCATTTACAACCAATTTCTAAAAGATATGAAGTATCAATAATAAATTTTCAAATCAAAGACAGAAATTGCATTCCTCCAAAGAGGGCTATTAAACAATATGAAGTTGTTGTCAGAAGGAGGATTTTTTCAGAGACATCATAATAATTTATAATCATAAAGTGTCTACAAAGTGGTTGTAACCCGCCTGGCTTTCCTAGCCTCTGGGAAGTAAGAGGCTCAGCTTTAAAGAGGATCTGGGTCAACAAGTAACAAGGACAGGGCTTCTCTCCCTGCAAAGATCTCTGTGCCAACCTGGCTGCCTTCCAAGGTGATAGCTAGAACCTCACTGCCTTCTCAGCCATATGTGCTTCATGGAGCAAATCCTGCTCAGTAATTACTGGGTAGAGGTTGAACAGAGCTACTCCAGAAGTCATTTCTCTGCTGCACGTGATGATTTTGTAGCCAGAAGTCCCTCTTCCCTGTCATCCATTCGCCCATTCACCCCTTTGGCTATAACTCACAGCACAGATTTAAACATCATAGCCTTTTCTTCTACTATGGCCGCATCATCCCAGATGTTATTAACACTTGGAGATAATGAAAAGTGGCCCCTCCTCCCAGAAAGCTCAGCCTCTAGTGTGGAGCAAGGAAAGAATGGCTCCATTCCCCAGCTCAGTCACTTACTTATTAAGTCTTTGGCAAAGTCACTTGGCATTTCTATGTCTTATTGTCTCACCTGTAAAGCAGTAATAGCTAATGTGAGGAGAAAATTAGGTCATGCATGAAAAGCCCTCATAATTTCAGAAGTGTTTCCTGGATTGAGTGTTGTCAACCGGATCTGGAGGTTATGCTTCCTAAGAAAGAAATCTGGGGAGTCAGGAATCGGAGATCGTGCCAGTATGACTAACACTCTGAGCAAATAATCGTGCACATAAAGAAATGCTCTCCTAAGGAAAGCTACAGCCTGGGGTCAGAATATGAGGGTGGAAATTAAACTCTCCCATTGCTGAGTTCTCTGCCCTTCATCAAGTCCCTTAATTTTCTGAGTTTTCCTTTCTTCATTTGTGAAATGGCACTCATGACAACCACTTTACCTCATTATGGTGACTATCATATAAGAAAACATATACAAACATGTTCCAGCAACTACTAAATATTTTTCTACTCAGGGTCTAGGCATTTGACTACAGCAGAAACTCCCTAGCTGACCAACTGCTTACATTGACCACCTCCTTAAGTTGACCTCATTTTCACAGACCAGACACGCATCACAAGTCTATCAGTACTGTAGCCTCGTTTCTTACGTTGACCACCTCCCTACGTTGGCCAGTCACAGGCCTCTGGGTGGTCAACTGGCAGTGGTTCTACTGTACTTTGCCTTGTTTAAGTTGAAACTATCCTAGTAATGTGTTTTGTGTTTTTATCTGGTTTACTCCATTGGAATGTCAGCTCCCTTAAGGGAGCCACTAACTTGCTCAGGGCTGTATCACTGGTGCTTCCAGCATCCTTGGTCAAGTGAATATTTATATTATTACCTGACTGCTAGACAAGTGTACTAGCACTCAGCTCCAGAGTAAAGATTGAAGTAGATGAAATATGCCTTCCCTGGCCTCTTTCCCCACCCCACTTAGTGTCTGAAATGAATAATTCCTTCTTTTATTATTATTATTATTTTTTATTTTTACATATACATGTGTTAATTATGTTTCCACTTTTTGCCTTCACAGAATTTAAAAGGTTTAAAATTTAATAACGATAACAATGTTTAAGATAAGGACTAGAAACAAAAACCATGTAAAAAATAACCAAAGATAAATACATTCAGAAAAGAAAACAGATGATTACTGCATCAAAATAATAAGCAATATTAATAATAATGCCAAGAAAGTAACGTTCACATTGTCAAATAAGAGTATGTCTATTATAGAATGCTTTAACTCTGAGGCTCAGTATGAAGTAATCAGTTAACTTCTTATTTTTTTCCCAAAGTTTCAAAAAAAAAGACAACTAATATTATATAAATAAAAGTAAAGGAGAGTTTCAAAATACAGATCATGCCAAATCTTATAGACAATAGAAAAAGAAGAAATATTTCAAAATCATTCTACTTGATCTGGATACACCTGATATTGAAATTGGAGAAAATGTATTGTTATAAAGGGAAATTACAAACATATTTCACTTATAAGTGAGGATGCAATATCCTAAACAACATATTAACAAGTTGAATTAAAAATTAATGTTTAAGTAATGTACTTTGGTCAAAATTGAAACTCTCTTTTACTTTTATTTATATAACATTAGTTGTCTATTTTTTGAGACTTTGGAAAAAAAAATAAGAAGTTAACTGATGATTTCATAATGAGCCTCGGAGTCAAAGCACTCTATAATGTCTTATTTGACAATGTGAACGTTATTTTCTTGGTATTATTATTACTAATATTGCTTAATATTTTGATGCAGTAATTGTCTGTTTTCTTTTCTGAATGTATTTATCTTCGTTCATTCTTTACGTGATTTTTGTTTCTAGTCCTAATCTTAAACATTGTCATTGTTATTAAATTTTAAGCCTTTTAAATTCTGTGAAGGAAAAAGTGGAAACCTAATTAACACATGTCACATGTATATGTAAAAATAAAAAAAAATTAAAAAAAAGAAATTTGCATTATTTAGAAAATTTCTGATAATAATTTAAAAAAACTCATTCTGAATGGGACATTCAGAGGGTTTTTTATGTCCATATTAAAATCGATGCTGTCTGATATGGGATATCATCTTCAAGCCAGAACTATAAAAGATAATGCCCTGTGGTGATGACAATTAGGCAGGTGACTCTGTGCTTTAATTTCAGTTTTGTGCATTAAGTGGAGTTATGAATATAATTTTTATGTTATCCCATCTCTTTTCTAGGGAGCAGTCATTTCACTCTGCATTTTAGGCCAACCTCCACCCCAACTCCTGCTTCTAGCCACCTTCATAAAAGTTATAACTTTGGAGTTAGTAAAATCACTATGAAACAAACCAGAATGAGAGGAGGTTCAACTTACTTGAGACTCAGCAATGATCTGCTGTGTTCCTAGTTACAGTGACAGCACCTCTCAGTGCATCCAATTTCCTGCTCAGACGGTACAACTCTGTATTTCCTTTCCCAACTATGCTAAGTATAAGGAGTCAAGTGAGAATTCTCAGATACCCTTCAGAGGAAGGAAGTAAATTCAAGATTCAGCATCTCTAACGGGAGTCCTTGGAGGTATGTTTTGAACTGAAGAATCCTTTTAAACACTTTTGAGACCCATTGCTTGTGTTCTGGAAAACCACTCTCTTTCTGCTTTTGATTCTCCTGAGTTTTACAAATGCACCCAGAGCCTATGGGTGTGCTGCAAGATAGGCAGCTTGCAAGGCTCAAATGGGCTCTAAGCAGAGCAGAATCTGAGTGTGGAAAGCCACGCGAGGGCAGGTCATCGACGTCCTAACACCTTCTGGGGGGTGTGTGAATGCACGTCGTCCCTCTGCTGTGCTCCTTGAGACAACCACGCCTGAATCATCCCTGTGTTTCCCAGGTCCCCCACCTCACTGCCTGGGTCATGGGAAAGGACCGACACTTTTCGATGGATCGGTGGCCACTTTAACTCTACCCTGAGGTCTGATTTTACCTTTTTAATTTCTCCCTTGACAACACTGAACTTTATCTGAGCCCTGTGCTCCTGGAAAAAAGGAGCAGTTAAGAAACATCCCCGCTGCCACCACCTCCTTCTTCTATTCCGGGAAATGGCTCCCTGCCAGGAAGCACTCTTCCTCATCTGACTTGGACAAGACTCTCAGGTGGCCCCCCCTTGTTCACCTGTGACTGGCTCAGACGGCGAGCCTCCACTTTCTCATTCTTTGTGTTATAAATGGTTTGCTGAGTTGTTCGTCCCCACTGACCAATCTGGACCAAATGCCTCTAACTTAAACAAACTCCACTCAGGCTTCTCTTGGCCTTCTGGGTCCCTCACCTTTGGTCCACCCTTGAGCACTGGACTGTAGAACAACCCTTCCTTGAGGACCCTTCTGGAAAATTGGCTGACTTCAGGGAAAAACACTCCCTCATCAACTGTCCTAGAACATGACCTGCTCATCCTGGGCTCCCGTACTGGGTTCTTGTTTTTCTGGGTTAACATGAGGGTACATATGATTAGGTACGTTTGAGGTACATAGGATTGTGTTTGTAAGGTAAAGTCCACAGTCTGAGTTGCAGTTGAGTCCTTCACCTGAGAAGTGTGCCCTACACCCGGCATCGTACCTGATAGGTGAGAACTAACTGAACTCCCCCCCCATTCTCCATCTCTTCTTGCATTTAATTGTGTTTTTCTCAGATCTACTACTTTCAGATTAGTACTGAGTACGTGGAATGCTTGCTTTCCATTCTTGAGATACCTTACTAAGGAGAATGTTCTCCAAAACCATTCAGGTTCTTTCTAACCTTATTTGCTTCTTTCTACAAAAGCCAATGCCTTTCTGCCTGACCACTGAGTCACCTACAGATTTAATATCTGGGGCATTCTCTATCACAAGACTCTGCCTTCTCTTGTTACAATAATCTTTTCAGATAAAGTCACTCCTTACCTACGTCTAGATATGTTTTTACTTAACATCTTCATCGCCCCTGCTTCCATTCCCTTTGACCTTGACCTTAGACTTACAGCCTTTCCCCCTTTTGCTCCCCAAACCTCCAATGTTATTACTCAGGACTTAGCACACCCTTATTTCCTTCTTCACAATTTCAGCAGTCAGAATGCTTTTAGAGAATGCTTATCAAAAAATTCAACTCAGAACACTCAGTAAACAACACCTTAAGCAGCAAGGGCATCTAATCATCTCATCAAAAAAGAAAGTCTGCGGATAAATGATCCTATATTTAACAATATCACCAAGAACCCATGCTTCATTCATCCATCCTCTCTGCTGGCCTTAGAATCTATATACCAGTATTTGGTTTCTCATAATTATACAAATAGTTCCAGGTATCTTGTTAACACGTGGTATTACTCAAAGCAGGAAGGAACTGCAGGGAGGAAGAGAGCTTTCCTTGGGGGTCCCTCTCTTTTTATCCGGGAGGAAATCTTATTCAGAAGCCCTCTGGGAGATCTCCCCTTAGGACTCACTGACCAGAGCTGGGATGCATGGCCACCCCTGGATAGAAGGGAGCCCGGGAAGGTGAGCTGTTGGAATTTTCTGCCTCTCTGGTGTGGGTGGGCTTTGTATATGGAGAAGAATTGGGAAGAAAATGACTGTTGGGTCTGCCCCAACTGGTTTTGTACCCCTCAGGGATTCAGCCGAACTGACCAATGGCTCCCTGGGTGAAGACCAGAAACACCTCTCCCTTCTCAGCCTCCTTGATAGAACCCACACTTTTCTGAGTGCAGTACCTCCTCCCCGACTGTCCAACACTTCAGTAAAGTCAACTGTCTCCGGCTGGTGCAGGGGGCAAATGGGATCTTGGAAATCTTTGCAGTCAAAACCACTGAGGAGAGCTTGTTGGCCAATGTAGCATTTCTTCATCTAGAAAATGGGGCAATAACACTATTTGCAAAGTGTTCGTGGCAGGATTGATGAAAAGGTGATGCCAAGCATATGGCAGGGTCAGTAAGAGCTTCTTCCTCCATCCAGAAGGAAGAAGCCTGAGCCTGTGGCCTCAGAGAGGCTGCTGTGCCTCCAATTCAGAGCAGAGCAACAGGCAATAGGAAGAGACTGTCGCTTCCCTTTGCCTTCCTGGGGAGTCTTGTCCCTTCAGTTCATTCCCATCAGAGCGCATTAAGTGCCTGCTGAGTGCAAGGTTTTCCCCAGGGGACTAGCGGGAGGACTCAGACACCATCTCCGCCTGGGCTGAACATGTGGCCTGCCAGCAGGAGGACCAGGACCAGAGTACACGTAAGTGTAAAGCAAGGCAGACATTTGACATTCCGGAACTTGCCTCATTACCTCTGAAAGCTCTCTTGCATAGCAGGGAGTTAGCAGGATGTACTTCTCATAACCCCCAAAGTGGTGATTTCCATATTCAGTAACTTTGATTTTTTTCCCTCCACTACCATTTATGTTTTCTTTTTCAAGAGATAAAACCCTTTGGAAAAGTCTAATGCATTCTCTTTCCCAGGCGTACAGCCGCTTTGAACCACACAAGTTAATTGGAAATCTCTCCGAAAATCACACTGCACTTTCTAAGGCCATTTGAAAATTCATGATCAATATTCAGATTGCCCCTGCGAGTCCAGCCATTGGGGTCTTCACACTATTTAAAGTCACAGCCTGGTCTCTAAAAGCCACGTATCTGGCCCTGTTATTAAAATGTCTATCTGCAAGTTACCCTTGAAAATCACAAAAAAAGACATAGCTCTCAGATTGACAAAAGGCCCTCTCTTTGATTAAAAGCGAATCCTCCAATATGAGAAATGAAACTGCCTCCATAGATGGCATTGAACTTGACATCAAGCTGCCTTCCTACCTAAGGAGTCCGGGGGAGGGCAAGAGCCTCTGAAGATAATAGTACTTAGAGCTTCATTAGAGCACTTACCACATAGACAGGGACTCTACAAGGTTTCTTGGTCCCTCTGACCAGGCTGCCAGGCCAGAGTCTGACCAGGGCCTGGTTTGTAGTTGGTGCTCTGTATTTACTAAATGACTAAGTGAACGAATTAATGAAATAATAAAATGTGCCAAAAAGCTGGCACAAAAAAGGATGGTTAAAGACCAGACAAGTCATAAATGTTCCCAGGGTTCACAACGCTATCTCCAAGTGAGTTAGGAGACAGGGTTCCCTAATTGCCAAACTGTAATGACCACATTTTCTAGTTTTTTTGTTTGCTGCTTTGATATATTGGGGCCTTAATGAATCTGGGGGACTGCCCCTCTCCGGGTTAGATAATTCCTAGGAATAGTAAATAAATCACCTACAAGTGTATCTTTCAAGTCTAAATGACCGATCAAGGGCCCAATGCCCCAAACACCTTCTCTGTTGAGCTGTCATGTTCAAGGCCACTATCTATCTGCCCTTATCACCCCAGGGCTGGGTACCAGGCAATTAGAAACAGTTCCTATGCAGCAGAGCTTGCCATAATTACTCAAACTAGCCAATCCTAAACTTGCTTATCCTGCCTTGCCCGTTTCTTTCGATAGAAACCATAATAAAGGCTCTCGCCCATGTTTTCCCCTTGCTCCCTCTGCTTCCCGACCATTCTACTGCTTCCTTGTGTGTCCCTCCTAACCCATCCTGGGGCCTGGTGCTCCTTTTGGGAATTGTGAGGGATGAACTATCTTTTCAACAGCAGTCATCTCTTGATCTGTAGGCCTCACCGTATTTGAATAATAATAAAATCTACATTTTAAAACACAAACCATAGACTTGGTTCTATAGACAGATATGCCCTACAGTGAGGAAGTAAGGTTATTGGTATATTCATTCTTCATCCACAAACACTTATTGAGCACCCATTGTGAGCCAAGCACTCTGCTAGGCTGTAAAGACTCTGACCAGGTGACTACCCCATACCGCTTCTTGTCTCTGGGCTTCACCAGCTGTCCCCAATGTCTTTCCTTCCAGATCATCTTTTTTTTTTTTTGAGACAGAGTCTCACTTTGTTGTCCTTGGTAGTATGCCATGGCATCATAACTCACAGCAACTTCAAACTCTTGGGCTCAAGTGATTCTCTTGCCTCAGCATCCCAAGTAGCTATGACTATAGGCCCTCGCCCCAGTGCCCGGCTAGTTTTAGAGATGTGGTCTTGATTTGAATCAGGCTTGTCTCCAACCTGTGAGCTCAGGTAATCTACCCACCTCCGCCTTCCAAATGCTAGGATTACAGGCGTGAGCCACTGTGCCCAGTCACATCTTTTAAACATAGCTCAAATGTTGCTTCTCCTGTTAATCCACCTGACTGTCCACGCTGGCAGACTTCCTCACCATGCTATTCTTTACGTTTTTACTCCACCTTCTGCATTCAGCAAAAGGACTATGATGAGCCGGGCATACCCAGGCACATGGATATAGAGATAAAATAGTTCCTGACCTAAAGGAGCTCACAGTCTAGGGAAGCAGGTTATCAACAACTCCCCACAATAGTTTGCAGGCAGCACAATTATGGGAGAGGTGCCCAGAAGGTGTTCTTCCCCCAAGCTCTTCCCTCTCTTGCTTGTGATCCTCAGGCAGGTTGGACTGAGACTGCAGCATCCTAGATAAAGAGGCAAGATCCAGAGCAAGCTGGGCTGTGTCCTCATCCCTCCCAGAGCAGGGTGTCCTGCAATACTTGAGCTCAGCAAGCCACGTGACATCCAGGGAATATAAATCTAGGGCAGAGAGATTTGGGGGTCCCTTAGCTGTGGTGCAACACGGGGCACAGGCAGGTGAGAGCCCATCCTCTCTAGGAAGCTGTCTTAAGCCTTGGGAGACTGGTTCACCACGGCTTCTGTTTATCCCTGCTGTGCATCTGACTTGTGTGAGTGTCTGCTTTGCCTGACTTGTGTGAGTGTCCTGTCTTACTAGCCTCATGAAAATGGCAGGAAACTTTTGCAATAATGTGAGTGTGTACACAGAAGAGTGGGGGCGCATAGAAGAGAGAGTGGAGCCATGCTGGCTGGAGGGGTAGCATATTGGAGTGGGAAGAAAAGAGGTATATCTGGCAGGTTGGGGTAGGGTGGAGGCGGGACAGAACTGTGAACAAAGGGACCTTCCCTTCCCATCCATCTCCTTCCCTAACCTCGTGGGAGCGAGACGTGGTGAGTTTTCTCCCCTCTCCTATATACCAGGATCTTCTCATACATCATACCCTGATTCTCACTCATGGCTGAAGCTATACCTTGTCCTTCACATATATCACAGCTGGCTCCGGAGATACTCACGGGAGCTTATAAACTTAAAAAATAATTTCTTTTTTAACAAAGCTTAGCTTCATGATTTATGTCCTCATTAGAATCTTAAAAGTCATAATTCTTTCATAGACTGAGAGAAAACATTTGCAAAACACAAATCTGATTAAAAGACTTCTGTCTGAAATATACAAAGAACTCTTAAATTCAACGAATAAGAAAAGAACAACCTAATGTAAAAATGGTCAAAAATCTGAACAAACACCTCACCAAAGCAGATACTCAAATGGTGCATAGGCACATGAAAAAAATATTCAAAATTATGTCATTAGAGAATTGCAAATGAAAACAATGAGATATCACAATACATTTATTAGAATGGCTAAAATTTAAAAAAGAAAAAAAAAAAACGACAATACCAAATGTTGGTGAGACCCTGGAGTAACAGGAATTCTTATTCTGGGAGAAACCAAGAAAGAATGGTACATAACAGTGCACCCACTTCGGAAAAGAGTTTGGCTGTTTCTTATAAAGCTAGAGCTAAACATAGCTCTTATCATAATCCAGCCATCATGCCTCTAGGTATTTACAATATTCTACAATGTTCTAGGTATTTACCTGAATGAGTTGAAAACTTATGTCTACACAGAAACCTGTGCATAGTGTTTATTGCTGCTCTATTCATAATTGTCCCAAACTGGAAGTAACCAATAATAAAAAGAAATGACCTATTAAGCCACAAAAGAGATAGAGAAAACTTTAATACATATGTGTATTACTAAGTGAAATAAGCCAATTTGTTTTTGTTTTTTTATTTTCTCTATACATGTACATGTGTTTATTTGGTTTCCACGTTTTGCCTTCACATAATTAAAGAGGCTTAAAATTTAATAACAATAATAATGCTTAAGATAAGGACTAGAAACAAGAACCTCGTAAAGAACGTACAAAGATAAATTGGAAAAGAAATCAGATGATTGCTGCAACGAAATATTGAGCAATAATAATAATAATGATAATAATGCAAAACAAGTGACATTGACATTGTAAGATAAAAGTATGTCTATCATAGAATGCTCTGACTCTGAGGTTGAAAGAAGCCAATTTGAAAAACGTCAGTCCCGTATGATTCCAACTATATGTCCTTCTGGGAAAGAGAAAACTAAAGAGATATGAAAATGTCAGTGGTTATCAGGGGCTCAGGGGTAGCGAGGGATGCCTGGGGATCACTGGAGATATTTTAGGCAGTGAAACTATTCTACATGATATTGTAGTGGTGGACCCATGTCATTATACAGTTGTCAAAACCTGAGACCTGTACCACAGAGTGAACCCTAATATAAACGAGCTTTAGGGGATAATAGTGTGCCGGGATTGGTACATCAATTGTAACACATTTACTAAGCAAAATGTTAATTATAGAGATAACCGTGAGAAGGGCAAGAGAGGGTATATGGTAAATTTCTATACTATCTGCTCAATTTTCTGTACACCTAAAACTCTAAAAATAATCTATTAATTTAAAATACAGTAGAATCTCTGTAAGTTGACCACCCAAGGGACTATAAAAAATGGGTCAAGATATGGAGATGGTAATGTACAGAAGGAGGCCTTAAAAGAAGAAAAGAAAGAAGTAGGCCTCAGTACATGTCGTGCACGTCCGGTCTACGAAAATTAGGTCAACTTGAGGTGATCAATAGGGAAGTGGTCCACTATGGAGGTTCTATTGCATATGTATTCAGGGTGGCCACAAAGTTCATGTGCAATTTAAAATAGTTTGCTATTTTAAGCCTACAACTCACACAACTCACTCCCACCATAGTCTATTCAACAGAGCAAGTCATAAGGCCAGCCTAGATTCAAAGAGTGAGTAAATAGACTCCACTGTTTGAGCGGAGGAGCTAGAAAAAAAGTACTACACTATTTTAAATTGCACATGAATTTTATGGCCACCTTGTGTGTGTGTGTATAAAAATAAAATTCCTGAACTTCCATTTCTGTCAGTAAGGCAGTCTAGACATCTGTGCAGATTAACTTTTTAATATAAAAAAATGTTTTATAGCTCCTCCCCTCAGGCAGTGGTACCTATTTCCTTGCTCTTTGACTCTAGACTAGGGTTGGGACTGGCTCTGTAGAGACTGTGGCGGGAGTGATATGCGTGAGTTGTATGCTTAAGTCCCAAAAAGTGTCTGCCCTGGAGCTGTCAGCCATCACGCAAAGAAACCCTGGTTACCCTGTGAGAAAGGCCACCAGGAGAGAGATGCTGTCTAGCAGTGAGTGACAAACTGCTACTCGCAGGTCAAATCTAGTCCCCCTAATTCCTGGAATTGGGGTGATGCATGTTTGGAGAGGTCTTATCCTGCCTACCATACATATGATGATCTAATTATTTACCTAGCAAACATGCCAAACAATCTACAAAAATTTCAGAGTTTGGGAGGTTAGCAAAGTTCTTACATCTTAAGGCTGTTTTAAAATAATTTCAGTCTTAAAGAAAAGTTTAAAAAGTTTCACAACTTAGAAAGCATTTTATAGACATAAAATAATACATATATAAAAACATCAATTGCATCTCTAAACACCAAGTTAGAACATGTAATTTTTTAAAATAACATTTCCATCAGCAAGAAGAATATAAGATAAATAAATAGAATGATAAAGCAAAGGTGGTACAACGTTAACATTTGGAAAATGTGGGTGATTCTTTGTGGGACTTTTTAAACTTTTCTTTAAGACTGAAATTATTTTAAAACAGCTTTAAGATGTAAGAACTCAGTTCATTAAGGAAATTGCTCTGAGAAAATAAAAAGACAACCTTTAAATTAAAATATGTTTTCAATATGACCGGCAAAGAATTAGTGTTCAGAAAATATAAAGAACTACACATTGACATGAAAAAGAAAACCTCAAAGAAAAATAGGCAAAAGGCGTAAACACAGTTGATAGGAGGGGAAGCATAAATGGCTGTTAAGTTTATTGAAAGATGCCTAAACTTATTAGCAATCAGTAAATGCTAGCTAACATCCTAATAAAATACTACCACAAAGGCAGAAACTTACAAATTGATCGATATCAACATGGAAAGGCTGGATAACAATGTAAATACTTATCTGCTCCTTAAGGGAATTAAAATTGGTTCAGTCCCCTTGGTAAACACTTTGGGGTTATCAGGCTGAACACAAGCATATACTAGCGATTCCATCGGCAGGATTTACCCTAAAAAACCTCACATGTGTGCACCAACAGGTGTACACAAGAATGTTCACAGCAGCACTGTTAGTAAAGCCAGAAAGAATCCAAATTCCCATCAGCGGTAGAATGAATAAATAAATTGTGACATATTCATGCATTGGAACACCAGGTAGCAGGAAAATTGAATAAACCACAGCTACATGAATCAACTTGGATAAATCACTAAAATATAATGTTAAAGAATCAAATCACAAGTGAATATATAGTGCATCATTTCATTTTATAAAAACAGGCAAAATGAAAGCATACACATATATAAATAATAAAGGGGAAAACAACAACAGGGGACCTTAAACAAAATGGGACGACATTGTGTTTCATAATCTCAGTGGTAATTAGATGAGGATTTGTTTCACTATTATTCTTTAAATTGTATATACATGATAAACATTTTGTGTTTGATGTGTCTCATAACACAAAGTCTATGAACACGTAAAATGTCTATGATGCCTACCTGCCGGGTGGAGGATTGAACTTATTTTCTGTATGTGGCTCAGGCATCAGTAGGTGACTATCACAGCCAATCTCGCTGCACGTCTTTAAGCTAATTTCTTAACTTTTTCAAGCTGTGAAATAGACACCCACACCTACTGCATAGGACAGTTAACGAGCATGAAACGAAGTCATTGCCATATAAAATACCTAACATGCAGTGGGCTTTCGATAGATGGTAGCTTTTTAAAAGGCGGCAACCCCAATAAAGTCACTAGGAACTTTTAAACACACCTTCAAGTGTTCTTTTCCTGATTACATTGATACCAACCAAGAAGCAGCTCTCCCAGGGAGCGCACATCAGTCATGGTATTTTTTGTGTGGGGATGTGATCCTTCTTATTTGCAGTCCTACCAGGCCCCGAATCTCCTGCTTCCCGGGCGCACCAGAGGTTTGCTCTTTCATTAACATTGCTGCAGCTTTGCTGAAAAGAGCCTCAACCTATTATTTAGCCTTGTTTTTAAAAATACACACTGTGCGCCTAGAATTGTCTCTCATTATCAAGAAATAACAGTAATGATCTCTGCACTTAACATTCCAGGGGTCTTGTGGTTTTCCAAACAAATTTTTTAAATTCATTATACACTTGAAAATTAAATAGATGTAGCCTGAGCAGAGGCCAGGGCTGCCCTGGACAGGGAAGGTCCTTGGTTGGATTTTAACCCCAGAGTTTTGGCTTCAGTTAATGATGAGAGGTCAGCAGCACATTTTACCTGACTCCCCAACTAGGTCAGGTCAGTCTCCAAAGACCAGGAGCATCTCTTACTCATTTTTGTATCCCCTTCGTGCAGGCCCGTATACAGTAAGCACTCAATAATAATTTTCTGAGCTGGTATTAATTGCCTGAGAAAAAAATGTGATGGCCGGTGTCTGCAGGTGCCTCTGAACAGCATTTCAGTACATCTTTACAGAGCACCTGGCACTGTTAACTAATTAAATGCATGGCTTAATTATTGTGTAGTTAAATAATTGGTTAGTTTGTGGGGGCTGGGAACTGAAGATTACTGGCAAACAAAAATCAGACAAGTCATCGTGCGGGCTGCACCATGGCAGTAAGCGGACTTCCCCCGCCCGTGAGTTAAAGGGAGTGGGGGTGCTAACGTCTAGACCAGGAGTGTCTCTAGCTGACTTTGCTGTTCCTGTCTTTGATGGAATTTATCTTTCATCAGTCACCAAGGAGCTTTGTAAGCCAATCCCAAATCTAGGGGCAGTTTGTAGACTTAGCCCCTCCGCGATATCAGATATTCTTAGATGAGGCCAGAGCCTGGGGGGCTTTTAACCCTGAGCTCCGCCTGTGGCTAATTGGACAAGAACTCTGCTGAAAAGGATCTTCCTTGTTAAGTGTGAATCAATGAGGAGCCTTCATTATTTTCAACTTGGACTGAAAAACAGTGCTGGCTGGAAGGCGCTGACTGACTGGGTTACTCAGATGCACGCCTGAAGCCAGGGTGAGGCCAGCTGCCCCATGTGTGGGAGGGGTTGATTTCCAAATGCAAATTGGGGCATGGTTACGGGGCTGTCCCAAAGAGTCAATGTCAACTAAAACAACTAGAGGTGTGTCTGAAGGTGACTAATTTGGGGTGGTGGAGAGGTTTGGGGTCATGGCACCTCATGGAGAAGGAACATGGCCAAGCTAAGGGAGCTCTCGGGCCATGGAGGGCCAGTAACCTGCTACTTGCCTGCTACTTACCAGTCACTGCTCTTTGATCTGTGGTTTTCTCTTCTGTAAGAGGAGGGGGCTGGGCTAGGTCATTCCAAAGCTTCTCCAAGTCCTAGCATTCCCTCAGATCTTCTATTTCTCATGCCTGTCTGTCTCCTAAGCAGGTATAGGAGAGAATAGTCACCGACCCCGAGCCCACCCTGGGAGCTTGTTTCCTGTTACTTGTGAGAGGGACAGCTCAATTGGAGTCAAATTATCTTGTGGTTCCTTTCGTCTGATGTTCAGTGATGGTGTTATCCTTAACCACTATTTGAAATGTTGGGAATTTCAAGTGTCTCTAAGCTTTCCCTAAAACTTCTGAGAATGGGCTCGGCGCCCGTAGCTCAGTGAATAGCGTGCCAGCCACGTACACTGAGGCTGGACAGTTCCAGCTGGCCTGGGCCAGCTGAACAACTACAACTGCAACAACAACAAAATAGCCGGGCATTGTGGCGAGTGCCTGTAGTCCCAGCTACTTGGGAGGCTGAAGCAAGAGAATCTCTTACAAACCCAAGAGTTTGAGGTTGTTGTGAACTGTGATGCCACAGCACTCTATTGAGGGCGACATAGGGAGACTCTGTCTCAAAGGAAAAAAAAAACAAACTTCTGAGGATGCAACTTTTTTTTTTGTAGAAACAGAGTCTTACTTTATCGCCCTCGGTAGAGTGCCGTGGCATCACACAGCTCATGGCAACCTCCAACTCCTGGGCTTAGGCGATTCTCTTGCCTCAGCCTCCCAAGTAGCTGGGAATACAGGCGCCCGCCACAACAACTGGCTATTTTTTTGTTGCAGTTCTGCCGGGGCTGGGTTTGAACCCTCCACCCTCAGTATATGGGGCCAGTGCCCTACTCACTGAGCCATAGGCGCCGCCCTGAATGCAACTTCTTCAAATTTGCCAAACTGAGTAAAAATGCTGCGAGTGAATCAACCTGATTCTTTTAGAGCAGGACCGTATCTCGTTGAGTTTTGCATTCCCGGTATTGACTGTACTGCTGGACATGGCATGAGCTGTGCCATCTCATCACTGTACATTTAATGAGCATCTATTATATGTGCCAGGCAGCTTGCAAGGTCCCTGACCCTCAATGGCTCCAGGCAAGTAGGAGACAAATGAGTTCATAGACATGTATGGTAGTGAGGCGACTATGAGAAGGGAAATAAGAACAGAGGATGGCAGAAAGGGCCCCCAGTCTTGAGGACTCAGGGAAATCTTTGTGTTGCTGGTGTCCAAGCAAACATCTACATCAGGAGTTACCCCAATTAGTAGCTCAATCTGGCTGGAGCATCATGATTGAGGCATAGCGCGGAGATAGAGAAAGAGAGAGAGAGATGGAGGGTGGGAAGAAGCAGAATCCAGATTAAGTAAGGCCTTGGCGTCTTAAGAAGGAGTCACCCTAAGGGCAGTGGGCAGCCAGCTGCAGATTTTAAGCAGAGAGTAAATACACGTGCGTTGATTAATAAATGCTGGTGTATTTTTACGCATGAAAATGCCCTTATCAGAAAATACGGGGGTTGGATGAAATGATCGCCACGATCCCTTCCAGCTGTGACATTCTGGGAGTCTGTAAGTTTCCACTATGCTTCGGGTCAAGGTCTCTTGATTCCTGCCTCCTCTCCCCAGCCACAGAGGTTACCCTGAGCAGAATAATGGAATCAGCAGCACACGTGGTCTCTCTCCCTCGCCCCCTGCTAGACGGTGAACGCGTCCATTACAGTGGGGAGACGCTTCCTCCACGACCAGCTTCGCACCAATCCATCCATCAGCCGATTAATGGTGGCTGAAAGCCACTTATTGGGAGGGCTCCTGCCCTCGTCACTGTCACCCGCTGCAAATAAACATCGACTTTATGCCGAGTTTCCATATTTACCCACGTTTAACTGCTGATACTTCCATTACGTGACATTTGCACTTCAGAATTTAAAATTAGACACACGCGCACAGCTCTTCCACCAAATAGGAAAGCTCATGTTGCTCGCGGCCTTCCTGCCGTTTCTTTTCAAAGAAAGGAAGCTTCAAAGTGAATTTCGTAGAACACAAGGATCTCTTGGACGCTAAAAACAGTATCAACAAGAAACAGATCAGGACAATGTAGCTTTATTTTTATTTTAAAAGGTCGGTGCCTCGTGTAAAAACTGTAACACATCAATAATGGATGAGATGCATAAATGATACATCGCAGCTGAAACATGCAGTCCTCTGAGGAGCAGGAAAATCTTTGTGAGCTGCATTTCACAATGTGAAAGCTTAATGCCACACACAAAGTCATTGCCCGATGATGAAAAATATTGTTTATCTAGATTGAGCGTTAATTAACATGCACATATTATGGGACACAGGTAGTGTGGATGCAAATTCTGAGCCTCCGGATTTTTAAAAAATGGGGATAAGTTTATTCCTGCTCAAAGAAAATATTTTAATACTATTTTAAGGTTAAGAATGAGGTGCTAATGTTCATAATGTGATATAACATACAAGTCTTTCCAATCTACTGTTTTTCTTATATTCCCATTCTTGTTCTTCTTGACTTGAAAACTTTTTATCTCTACCTTTTCGCATAGTATCTAGAATACACTAGGTGTTCAGTAAGTGTGGTTTGCACTAATAAAAGAATAAATAACAAATGTTTAATGTTTTTTGAATGCTTCTTGTGTGCCAAGCAATAGTCTACATATTAGTGATACAAATAGGCTTGATCTGGGTATTATCAACATTCCCATTTTGCAAATGAGGAAACTGAGAGAGGTTAAATAACTTGGTGTGGACCCATGACTAGCGATGCTGACAAGTGGCAAGTCAGGATTAGAATTTGGCTTTGGTTGATCCCGGAGCCTATACGCTTAGCCATAATGCATAAATTAATAGAGTTGATCTTTTGGCCCAGGGAATGAGAGGAGAATATTAACAGAGTTGAGGAATCAAAATCAGTAATAATAAAAGACACGGGCAGATCTTTTTCTGTCATATAAAAATATAGTCTAGCAAGGGGGAAGGGAGTAGGGAGAGGGCGCCTGGCAGGAGGAGGGGTCTCAGCTAGTGTGCACAACGTGCGGGTGTTCAGCACGTCCCTGGGTGAAGGGCTCAACTTCAACTTGATCTTTACCTTAGAAGTGAAAACAATGTAACCTAAAATCCCTCATATTAATTTGAAATAAAAAAAATATAGTACAACTGTGATGCTCCTTCAAGACTTACTTATTTAACACTTAAAGTGGGATACATAAAGTGCTAATCTGCTGTAGCCAATAATATGGTAGCCACCAGCCACATGCGGCTATTTCAATATCAATTCACTGAAATTAAACAAAAGAAGAAATTCACTTCCTCAGTTGCACTAGGCAGATTTCAAGTGCTCAATAACTACTGTGACTAGTGGCTACTGTGTTGGAAAGTGCGAGATGTAGAGCCTTTCCTTCCTTGTGGAGAGTTGGGTTGGACGGTGCCATGTCAGATTACACAGAACCTGCCCCTCAAGGGCTCAGCATTTGCCAAGGGAGAGCAAGGTAATAGCTATCAGCCATTAGGATAGCGGGACCAGACAGAAGAGGTTCTGAACCCAGCTTGAAGGGCAAACAGATAGGAAAACTTCACAGCTTCTGCTGTAAGTCTTGAAGAACAAGTAAGAACTTAGTCAGCAGGAAAAGGTGGGCCTTCATTTGGGCAGGACGGAGTTCCAGTTGGAGGAAAGTGAAAGGTGAAAGGTCCAAAGCTGAGAGGAAGCTGGGAGCAGCAGGGAAAGAGAGTCGTTGGCATTAGCATGCCGTGGAGAGCTGAGAGGGGCTTGGGGTGCCAGGATAAGAACTGCTGATGTCCAAGTGTGACTGGATTCAGGAAACAGCCACCAATAGGGACTTTAAGCCCAAACAGATGGAGTGACAAAGGGTCCAGAGAATATTTTTGTACTAGATTCTACATCAAATACAACTACTCTCTTATACCTAGAGCCCTAGATGATCTCAGAAGGGGTGTGTGTGTGTGTGTGTGTGTTGAGACAGGAGAAGCAACATCAGGTACCTGCCTGAATGCATTTACAGATCACTTGGAGTTTGACCTGAGCCCCCTTCCTGAACCCCAATCTCCATTCTCAAAAAGAAAAATCACTTTTTTTTCTTGCAAATTAAGTTAGAATAAGTGAAATTCAAGCACCAGCCAGAACCTTGCTGGAGACCTTGGGAGGGCCAGATAACCTCTGGATAGCCAGTGGATAGTGTACTAATTGGTTGAGATAATCACCGAAAATAACATGCCCACTAACTATTATATTTTTTTCATATTGATCATTTGGGTCTGCCATGGATGCAGTTTTGAAACATGTAACAGATCTTCAAGTTCTATCTAAATTTTAGGAATTTTCAAGATTTGTTGCCTCTTTGCTGATTTTTAAAATTTTATTTTATTTTTTTTTAATTTTTATTAAATCATAGCTGTGTACATTAGTGCAATCATGGGGCACAATGTGCTGACATCATATACAATCAGAAATATTTTCATCAAACTGTTTAACATAGCCTTCATGGCATTTTCTTAATCACTATATGCAGACATTTGTATTCTGCACTTAGTAAGTTTCACCTGTACCCTTGTAAGATGCACCCTAGGTGTGATCCCACCGATAGCCCTCCCTCCACCCATCCTCTCCCCTCCCCTCCCTTGATTTTTAAAATTTTAAAAGGACTCTCTGCCAGCTATTCCTGCTCTGAACTATTTAATATGGAAAAGAAGGAAATGAAGTAAAAAATCATCTGTAGCAAATTCAATAATAAATTATAATGGGCTACAAAGTAGTAAACACCATATGGTGTTATGAAAAGTAAACAAATAATGGAAAATACTAATTTTTGACAAATGTATAAAATTATAAAATACATGCCAAAAAAGCCAGACGTTAAAATGAATGGAAAACAGATAACCATCTGAAATGTCTTTATACCTTTTGTATTATTCCGTTAATGTTTTCTTAATTAATTTTTTATAATAGCAAAACCAGCACATGAGCATTAATAAAAATCAGGATATAATATTAAAATTATGGTTAAAACATCCATTTTGCCCAGAGATATCCTCCATTGTTAATTTCATCATGTTCATCCACCCAGATACATTTCTAGATGTGTATACACACGTGGTATGTGCTGGTCAGATCATCGCTAACATTTATTACCCACAGTAATTTATTTAATCAGTCCTCAACTTTATTTAGGTTATGTATTACAAATAGTACATAGATGAAATGCATAGATGAAAATAAATTTAGAAGTAGAAAAATGAAAGAAATGATAAAATGACACAAATCTATAAAACCACATCAAGTGTTGGACACTTTCTTATTGTATGCAAAAGTTGTATTTTTTTTAAGTACATAGGTCATTATGAAAGAAAGTTTTGAGATACACAAAAATCAAGAAATGTAAAATCCACATGGATGTAAACAAACAAAGCCCTCCCAGCAACACCAATAAATTAAGCAAGTTAAAACTCGCAGGAGCGAATCAGAAAGGATGCTGTTGATTGTGTTTCTTGAAAGTGAAATTAACGGATTATAACACAGTCTGTCTCAAAACGTCATGGTGACCTATGTACCAAATCCAATGTATGCGGAAAGAAGCTATTTTCACCCAAATCACTGGTTCAGCCAAATGGTCATATCAAGCCCCTGTTTTTGACAAAAATTTTTTCTATTAAGTTACTTGATAAAACTTAATGTAACTGTTAGCTTATAATAAAACCAATCATGAAACTGAGCCAATGAAATTGCTCTACTTATCCAAAACTAGCCGCTGGCTGACAAAAGAGAAATAGAATGACCATCACACAAAATTTGTACCAAGATAGTTTTTCTTAACCAGGCAACAGCCTTGTCTCTCAGGAAGAAAGATAATCTCAAGCCCAGTAAGAAATAGTTAATCTCAAGAAATTTAGGTTCTTAAAATTTTTTAAATCAGAAATATGATCATTAAATATCTGTGTGCTTCTAATTTTGTTGGATTATAGGATAAAGGTAGGAGATTCCTGAGTGTTTTTGTTTTTTTTTTTAATGTCAGTAATTGAAAGGGACTCTGGGGACACCCAGGATCACAAATAAGTAATGTTCATGCTTCAGTCTCCACATTCCTTGCCATGAGCAGGCATCACTAGTTGATCACAGCATTCATTCTTCCCAGTTCTTGTTTTAGTCCATTTTTCTGTTTGTTAGCTACCTACCATCTAACCCCCATGGCTTTCTGTCCTTTCATGCAAAGATTATTTCTGTCCTGAGATCTTTGTGCTAGCTTGAAAACTCTTCTTAAGATCTTTGATGTAACTGCCACTTCTTCACATTCACCTTTAGGCAAAACGTCTCCCTCTCCAAAGATTCTCTCTGCTTCCATTCATTTTGTATCACGTCTTTCCATTTTATTTACTTAATAGCAAGTATCACTATCTGAAACTGTACTCTTTATGTATTTGTTTATTAACTTATCTGCCTTTCTCTGCTAGGATTTGCTAGAGTGTGCCTAGTGTATAGTAGACCTCACTAAATATATGCATATGAAATGAATGAATGAATTCAGTGCCTACCTTAATGACAAAAGTTGTCATGAAGATGACAATAATAACAATAACAATAACAATAATAGTAGTGACATGGGGAACCAGCAGGCACTGCTTAACACAGTCAAAAGCCCCTAACCCTTCTGATCAAAAAGTAGAAAGTGGTGTCAGAACAAGTTAAGATGGGTCGAAACCAAGATGGCGGGGAAATTAGCCACTTCTTGACCTTCCAGATCATTATACCCTAGTTATAATATATTAGCATGCTAAAAGAAACTCCTACCAATACCATGACATTCCTGGAAGGATCGTATAAAGTAAAAAAAAAAAAAAAAAAGCTGGGGGAGGATTCTCAGTTTTAGGAAATCACCACCGCTTCCCAAGAAATAACATGAAGAGTCCTTCCCTGCTTGGCATATGATCAAGCCAGTACTTAAACTAAAATAAATAAATAAATCCCAAAGATTTTGTTCTCCTCAGAAGAGAGAACCAACCTCTACTGTTTATGGAGTAGATAGTCTATATTTCCTAAATAAAGTTCACTTTTGCTTTATATTGTTGACTTGCTCTTAAATTCTTTCTCTTGTAAAGCCAAAGACCCACTTGGACTTCAAGTGATTCCTTGCACTGGAAATTACTTTCCTGCAACAGTAGCTAATGGGAGAAATGACATCTCACACCAACGGAGGCCTCATTACGTGCCAGGCATTAGGCTAAGTGCTTTAAATGCAGTATATCAGGTGTTTCTCACAACAATCTTATGTAATAGCTCTTTCATAAACCTCATTTCACAGTTGAAAGCCTTAAGAGTAGAGAGAAACTCACCAAGGTCACACAGCTACTAAGTGGGAATGAAGAAGTGAACCCAGGCCTCAGAGAGTTTGTCACCTGAGCTCCTAACCTCCTCGTGATGTGGCCTTCTCCTTGCCTCCCCTGACTCTGCCTCTCAGATTACAAGCCTGAAAAAAACGAAGCCTGGGAGACAAACCAACTTGCCTAGGATTATATAGTTGGAGTGTGTCAGGGAAGGGTTTCAAGCTCAAGTCTGAAGTCTTGAAGTCTCAATTCTCAAGTCTGAAAAGGTACAAGGTATAATTTCTATTCTTTTGCAAGTCTTAAGTCTGAAGACTCAAGTCTCTCACTCTGCATCCAGAATGCTTTGCTCGCTTTGTTTTGCTGACTTTTGCTAAAATATGGAGGCACTGGACCTTGAATGACTTGTCTTAGCTTGCTATCTTTGCTTGGCTCAAGAAAAATCTCAGCACAAAGCCTGGCACATGGCTTAATCAATATCTGGTGAGTAAGTGGACACTCATTTACTAATGCCAGCACATCTTTCGGTCACAGCATTGGTGATATGATGCCATAGGAGATGTCCCTCATTAAAATATGTTATCATATTCAAGTAAAATTACAAATGAGTATTATTCAAGTAAAAGTACAAATGGCCACTCTCTATTTTAGGGAGATTTAAACATGCAAATGAATAACAGCAAAGATCTTGGTGTGGGAAATTAGGTTATGCAAATAGTTTCAAAGACTGCATGAGAGGCTCTCTTCCTTTACGGGAATTTATTAGTGATCCACACCTATTTCCTTTTGCATGCCCTATTTTACATTTCTGCTGCATTTAAGTTGAATGCTTCATCCAGACAATCTTCAGTACAAACACAACAGCCAAATTAAAGCTGGCGAAGAAGCAGTGGGGTTTTTTTTTTTTTTTAATAGCAAAGCTTAAGTGCTTGAGCAAATTATAGCCCAGCCAGCCAGAGCAGCAATGAACCATTCCAATTGTAAATAAACACATGCATGGCCTATGGACAGCCAGGGTGCATCGGAGACATTTCAGGGAATTCATTAGACTTCAAAAGGTTAAAGCAGAAGTCAAGATTGGATGGGAATCTTTGTTATGTTCCCAGCACCTAAAAGATTCAAGTTATACCTTTCTCATTCTCTCATAGTGGACTCTCTTTCTTTCCCATTTTTGGTCCATTTTGGTTTAGATGAAGATGACTCCTTGTCTAGGGAAAAGCATGCAACTCAGACAAGGCCAAGCAGAGCATAATATCCCTGTGACTCCAGCCACACGACTCAAATTAGGCCAGTCAGAGCCAATAAGTCTTAATCCTGAAATTTTACTGAAAGTAATAGGCAAGAGGGAAGTGTTTCCTACTAGAGTTCCTGGGTACACAGGCAGTCCCTGGGTTAGGAATGAGATTGGTTCAGTTGGTTTGTTCTTAAGGTGAATTTGTATATAAGTTGGAACAGGTACATTTATCTATTACCTATAATAGTCTCTGTGAGTGTGAACATCATCAGTCAGACATCAGTCAGATGTTCCTAACTCGGGGACTGCCCATATAGAATAGAAATGAGCTTCTGGCATCATTGTCCGAGCAACGTGGGAAACCCTGCCTGAGAATCAAGCCAGGAAAGAATGAAAAAAAGTCAGCCGAGAGGAAAACCAAGTCCCCAGATCCATCTGTGCCTGACCATGTGTCACCTCTGGAGTTTGATTTAGGTGAGCCAATCAATGGACGTTTTTGCTTAAATGAGTTCAATTTAGGGTTCTGATATTGTTTACGCAAACTACTCAAACAAATCCTTTTTGGTGGTTATTTCATTCACTGCCTCAACTGTTTGATGTTGAAAAAAATCAATGTCTAGAGAGCCTCTATTGTATAGTGCCTTGAGTTAGATGCGTCAATACAGGGAAAAGTAGAGCCTTAGAAACAGAGCAATAGCACCACAGAGGCCTCGGAAGCTGTCAAATACACCCCTGCTACCAACATCATCATTTCTATTTTGCATTATGTCCTAAGAGCTATTAAATATTTATCCCTTCTGACTCAGAAATGCCAATTCTGGAACTCTGGCCTGAGGAAATAATCTCAAAAAATGAAAAAACTGTATACTCAGAGATGTTTATCATAGTCTATTTTATAATAACAGAAAATAAAAAACAACCTAAGTTGTTCAAAATATGGAAATGGTTATAAAAAATCACAAAGTTACTAAAATTATATTTATTAAAAGTTTTTCATAACACATTTATACCATAAAGTTAACTGAAAACAATTCATAAATCAAAAAAATAATAGAAACATCCCCAGATGCTAACACTGGTTATCTTTAGGTGGTAGGATGATGGATGATTTTCTTCTCTTCTTTCTACTTATTTATGGAGTCTAAATTTTCTATAATTAACAAGTATTATTTTATAAAGTTATTAAACTTCCAAATAACTTTCTCTACAACCTCAACTTGGATATATTCTTCAGACCATGAAAACTAGTAAATACATGTGGAGGACCATGAATCCCTCCCATAACGAATTAGGGGCATGTGTTAGTCTCACATTCTATGAGCTTAAAATTATAATGCATTAAAAAGCTCTTACAACTGGGCAGCACCTGTGGCTCAGTGAGTAGAGCGCTGGCCCCATATACCGAGGGTGGTGGGTTCAAGCCCAGCCCCGGCCGAACTGCAAAACAAAATAAAAAAAGCTCTTACCACCCAAGGATTTACTTTTATCTCCACAGGGGCTTAGTAGTAAGAACTATTGTTTGAGATGATCATTTCAGTATTGACCTTCCTAGTGAGGCAAATTCAAGGTTCTTCAAAATATGCTTTTTAGGTACTTCTATTCTCTAGGGACACAATGGGTTTTCTAGGACAGAATTGAGATGTCAGTCCTCAGAGCTCATACTCTTCTTAAGTAAACCAACAATCTAGGCACTGAAGAGCCTCCAGAGTTTGATCTTTTCCTTGTCCAAGAGAAGGACTTTGTACAGATAAACAGAGTAGGCCAGAGAAGGAGAATCCAGGAGACATACTGGTTAACTCAACATGCATGGCTATGTGTGTTATGTCTTAGTTGATCTGGACATAAAAGGCGGCTCCAGAATCATGAATCTCACTCAGGGTCCAGAGGAAACATCCAAATGCTAAGCTCGCGATGGGTTCTGAGCCCACTGGAAAGCCATGTTGGCTGCCATTTTGTTTCTCAGGCAATGAATATAAGGCATGTTCTGGATCCCATTGCTAGAAGAGTAACTGAATAGATAAGGAGATGGTGATTCTTGTGGAATTATCTGTACAGGACCTGAAAGTGGGGGTTAAAAGAGGTGAAGTGAATATTTGTCCCAGAAAAGAATGGGTGCTGGGGAGGATTTGCTGCCTCACACTTATACTTACCTGGGACAAAATAGAGAAGCAGCAGGTTCTGTACAGAACTGTGAACATGGCAGCGCCTGTCTCTGAGATTCGGAAGCTCCTTGCTGAGTCTTTCTTGGTCTCTCCTGTCCCATGGAGAGCAGATATTAAGAATAACTGGTATCCGTGGCAGCAACATGAAGTGGGGGCTGGGTGAGAAGTGGACACCCCCATCGCACCTCCAGTAAGTGTGCCTTCCGGGAGGCTCTCTGTACACTCCAGTCCCTAGTCTCTGCCCCGTAGCGCCCAGAGGTGTCATTGCTGGTGCCACTGGGAGTCTTGGGAAAGAGGACAACAAGGTCTACAGGATTTCCTCCTGCAGAGCAGAGGGCTTTACTACCGTGAATGTGAACAGCGGGCACAGCCCTTTGGACAGCCTATCGTAGAAGGAAGGCAGCAGGGAGCAGAGATCCCAGTCGGGAGAGTGGAGCGTCCTCTGTGGAAGCACCATTCACTCCTTCCAGAGTCCGTTTTCTCTGCTGAGAACCTGTCATGTTCACAGAGAGAAGTTGGGTGAGGGGGCTGACAATGAAGAACTCAGGGGGGATTGGGGACTGTCATGGCTCATGCCATAATTACTATCCCTCCCACAAGCTCGGAAGTTGCACTTGGCAAAAGAGGATTTGAATTCTGGGGTGCAAGAAAGCAAAAGAATGTCTTTGGAGCACTGAGCAATCTACCCCAGTGACAAGGCTCCTCAGAGAGGGTAATAATGTAAACATTCACCCATTAGAGTAAAAAACTTACCCTTTACGCCACCCTCCCCACCATTAACGACATTGGCAGCCCTATTAAAATACAAGTCTGATTTGTGTTTAATGATCTTGAAAGTAAAGTAATTGCTTGAGTATTACCATTCAAATGTTCTTAGAAGCGCAGATAATATTTACAATCGGATTGTCCTTTCAAGGGGGGAAGGCAGACAGCACTTCCCGGCCATTTGAAGCTGAGATGCAGAGAAGGGACCTCAAGAATTGGCTTGAGGCTGGCTCAGCGCCTGTGGCTCAATGGGCTAAGGCGCCAGCCACGTACACCTGAGCTGGCGGGTTCGAATCCAGCCTGGGCCCGCCAAACAACAATGATGGCTGCAACCAAAAAATGGCCAGGAGTTGTGGTGGGCGCCTGTGGTCCCAGCTACTTGGGAGGCGGAGGCAAGAGATTGGCTTGAGCCCAGGAGTTAGAGGTTGCTGTGAGCTGTGATGCCACAGCACTCTATCCAGGGTGACAGCTTGAGGCTCTGTCTCAAAAAAAAAAAAAAGAATTGGCTTGAGGCTCAACATTTATTTTCCTTCCTTTTTTTCAGTATCAAGAAACCCCAAGCAAGGAGAGGTTTAGCAGAACAGTTTTAAGGTATAAGTTAGACAATAACCAAATTGTTTCTTGGGAAAACAGCATAAGGCTGTTGAGTCAGTATTTCAGGAATTTGGAGAAGGTAGACTGTGTTCTTCCTGAAAGAAGGGTGAAACAAAATTAAAAAAACAAGGATAGCAGGTCACGGTGGCTCACGCCTATAATCCCAGCACTCTGGGAGGCCAAGGTGGGTGGATTGCCTGAGCTCACAGGTTTGAAACCAGCCTGAGTGGACCCCACCTCTAAAATTAGCCGCACATTGTGGCAAGTGCCTATAGTCCCAGCTACTTGGGAGGCTGAGGCAAGAGAATCACTTGAGCTCAAGAGTTAGAGGTTGCTGTGAGCTATGGCGCCACAGCACTCTACTGAGGGTGACGAAGGGAGATTCTGTCAAAAAAAAAAAAAAAAAAAAAAAAAAGAAAGGATAAAAGAGAGAACAAAGGAAGTAAGGCCCAAATGTGTGGATCTAAATATAAGCCACATTGTATGATGATGTCAGTTTTCCTATCACAAGCACTTCCAGACTAGAGCATCATTTTACAGAATTAGGAAGCCAACTTTGCTTCCTAAAGGAAGTCCAAGGCTTACTGGATGGAGACCAGGCAATAGCACACACTGTTAGCACACAAACTATGGAGAGAGTTCCCAGTTCAAATCCCAGTTTGGGGGCAGTGCCTGTAGCTCAGCAAGTAGGGCGTCGGCCCCATATACAGAGGTATGGCAGGTTCGAAACCAGCCCTGGCCAAACTGCAACAAAAAATAGCCAGGTGTTGTGGCAGACGCCTCTAGTCCCAGCTACTTGGGAGGCTGAGACAAGAGAATCGCCTAAGCCCAGGAGTTGGAGGTTGCTGTGAGCTGTGACACCCCGGCACTCTACCGAGGGTGATAAAGTGAGACTCTGTCTCTAGAAAAACAAAAACAAATCCCAGTTTGGCCATTGGTAGCTATACGACCTTAGGAGAAAAGTAATTTACCTTCTTTGACCTTCAGTGTCTTTATCTGAAAAATAGAAAATGATAACTGTACTCACATCACAGGATAACCAGAGGGATAGAAAGAGATTGTGGAAGCAATGGGCTTGGTACAGTGTTTGGCAAAGGGCAGGTGCTGAACAAGTGTCCTTGATCTTTTTTTTTTTGAGACAGAGCCTCAAGCTGTCACCCTGGATAGAGTGCTGTGGCATCACAGCTCACAGCAACCTCCAATTCCTGGGCTCAAGCAAGTCTCCTGCCTCCGCCTCCCAAGTAGCTGGGACTACAGGCACCCGCCACAAC